>PVHP010008164.1:32553-54243 GCA_004024765.1 Zapus hudsonius | reverse complement strand
ATTTCTGTAAGGGTTTGGAAAGAGCTACCAAATATCCCATTCTATAATCTTTTAGATATTTCAAAAGCCAGTTCTATAGTAATTAAAACACACCTCTAATTCATAGCAATATTTCTTCCCTTGTATTTATTTCCAATGGTAAATCCATTGAAGTCCTAACGATAAGAATATCATTTCCAAGCTACAGGCTAAATCCCACCAACTTCTCAACAGGTACAATCCTATGGATTCTTCCCAGCTCTGTTCCAAGTCTCATTCCCTTTCACATGTGTCTACTTGACTTTCCATAGCTTGTTTCTTTGGATCTTTGTTCCCCTGCTCCATCTCCCTGGGACTGTTCCTTCAGCTCTCATTCCAGACATCCTAGGACAAGGAACAGACTCCAAAGGTTCCTCTCACCATAAGGAAGCTGTGCAGGGAACAGGTGAGTCTCCAGAGTCTGACATTACCCATGTTTGTACTTCAGATCATCTGCCAGGAGCCTGGCTAGAGATGTGGATGGAAGCTGGCTGGAATAAAGTGGTGGGTATTGCCCATTTCTAATAACATGCTAAGAACATGCTCCTCACTATTAATCCTGAATGAAGGCAGAGTGAGAGCCTCTGTGTTTCAGAAGTAAGCTCTGCAGCTCACAAGACAATCGACTTGTTTGCCATAGAGCTCAGTGGCACAAACTAATCAAGTACACTACAGCTCCATCTGTAAGAGAAGCTGTCATGCAGTTTTTCAGAAAAACCCTCAATGGAATCATTGCTTCTTGTTATAATCCACCAAAGGCCCCATCTTTCAACTTGCTTAAAACTACTTAGTGGAGCATGAAAGCCTCCTAGGTTATTAAATTATGTTGATACTAATCTCTTGTGGCTTATGTGGTTTAATTTTGTATTTGTACCTTGAGCAGAGTTCTTAGGAAGCGAGTAGCTGACAGATTTATTAAATCAATCTTTGGAATGAGGAAGCAGAGGTTCTGTTGGCACCTTTGGCTGACTTCTTCCTCTATCTGTTCCTTCTTGTGCTGGCTCTTCTTGAGTCCCTCTCTGTTTGGGGACAGATGCTGTCTCCCTGCCTCCACACAGCAAACATTCTTGGTTGGCTCTTTAACCTGCCTGGTTCCTTCACTGTTATACACTGTGGGCTCAATGTTTTGGAATCTGTTTTTAAGTTAGGCATGAGAAGACAGAAATGTATCTATTCAAACATGTGAAATGAAGGAGAGACACTGAACACAGAACAAAAGGACCAGTGTGGTTAGTCCACAAAGGTCAAGGTCACGGGAGGAAAATACAGTAGTCAGACTCACCATGCATCACAATCCCAGGGAGTTGTTAACTCACAGGTTGCTGGGTTTTATCTACCATAGGTTTGGGCAGGAGCCCAACAGTTAGAATTTCTACTAAGTTCCTAGATACAGATGCCACTGGTAGCCCAGGAGCTCCACTTATCTAATCTTGCTAAAGTCTGAGCTTCCATGATTTGTTATCTTAAAATAGTTGTGAGTCAACTCTTCCTCTCAGTTACATCCCAGGGTTAGCCTGTCCAGCTTTCTGACAAGAAACCCCAGAGAAAGGGATTTGACTCAGTGTCTATAATCTGTTTTCTCTGGAATTCCTCTGGACTTCTCCAGCCTTTCCAAAGCATTTCCCTAGCTTCTTGGATGTAACCCACATAACTCTGCCTCCTTTCCTTTGGAGACAGCTCAGGAGTGCTTGGAAGTTTCTTGCCAAGGAAGGGTCAGTCCTGCCCTGGTACAGTATTCTAGGCTGGTGGACACTGCTCCTTTGAAACAAGGTCAGGAAGCTTGCAGCTTCCTAGAGAGGTGGAGCCTGCAAAAGGAGCATTTCGGATTCTCCTTAGCATAAGCTCAACTGTCTTTTCAGGTCAAATATTCTAAAAAAAATATGAAATTTTCTATAATGGCAATTGTTTCCCATCCGTGACTAATTCCTGAGTAGCAAATGCCTGCAATCGTTGGGATGAATGTTACTCGGGAAGACAAAGCAGGGGCTGAGAAAGGTTAGTGCTGAGCTGTTTTTGCTGACCTGCTGCTGTCTTCCATCTCCCATCTCCCAGTCAAAGACAGAACCACTGCTCACTGTTTCGAGGCTTGTCTTCATCCATGCCCTCGTCCTCATTCTCGGGATCAATGTCTTCTGCCTGAGTGATCCAATCCAGGTAGCCTTTGAGATCCTCTTCTAGCTGCTGCTTCTCTCGGAGCTTTTGGAAATCCCCTCGAGCCTTGGCCTTCTCCCTTTCTTTGGAAAACTCTCTAGAGAAAGGGGAGGGAGACAAAGGGGAGAAAGGGAGAGAGAGGGGTATGCAGGGTTGGAGGAGAGAGAGAAGGGTCAACCAGGAGAGATAGAGACAGGGGAGATAAGGCAGGCATTAATGGTTTGGGGCTGAGAACCCTGCCTGCATGCCCCTCTGGCCACACACAGACAGCATCTCCTCCACCCACACAGACGGAGCAGTCAGAGTGCAGCCCACACAAGCCAAGAGAGTCTAAGGGCCTGGGGGCTGTTAATTTCCATTTTCCCCATAGATCATAATCACAGGCTTTGACTGTTAATAATGGCAGTTTTCCAAAGATCTGGAGACCCCTCTCCAACAGTAATTACAAAACCCTTGGTAACAGTTAAGGCGCATGTGTTTTCATTCTACCAAGGATTGGGTGACAATCTTAAAAAAAAATCACAAAGGGTTTTTCAGGTGACACAAAGTATTAGACCAGTTCTGTGATGGAGTCTAGTCACTCACTGGGCCCTCAGAGCCAACAGTGTCTGTCTCTCCCCTACTCTGGCTTCAGTAATGTCACCTTGGGAACTCGAGAACCGCCATGTTTAGAATATTTACACTATGAAAACTGGTCAGTGCCACTGACCAAGGATTTTACCCTAAGGGCAAGCTGTTTGAATATTTACCAGTGCCTCACTGGCTGGGAGCCCAGGAGATTTGATGTCCTCAATCTCCGTTGTCATGGCTACAGTTCACCCTACCTCCTTTAGCATGCCTGGAGGGAGTTCAATCCAGGGAAGGCTTCTTCCCAGATAGACACTATAAGGATTCCAAACACAAGAAAATATCCTGGGGATGCCCTTTGTGAGACTAGAAAAATACATAAAATGAAGATGATACCAATGTTAAATGATGCAGTTTAAAACAAGAGTGAGTAGATACTGTAGCTGGCCTGGAATTTGCTGGAAGGGCTAATAGAGAAACTACTGACAGAACAACTATCTCTTTTGTATTGTCTATGACTTGGTCCTTATTTTCTCTCTGACTTTGAATTCACTTTCTGAGTGAGGGCAGGGCTGACAGCAGAGGCAATGACCAGTAAACCTAGATCTCGGTGCCCACAGCAGGTCTGTACCTCTCCTTCCCTGATGGGCAGGCACGAGAGTCTGGTTTGTTGTTTGGTCTTTTGAAATGCAGTCAACAGGAAATGAGACCCTTGGTGTGTGTGTGTGTGTGTGTGTGTGTGTGTGTCTGTGTGTCTGTGTGTGTCTGTGTGTGTGACACACAGGCATGCATGTGTATTCTCTGATGTCTTGATTAGTCCCTGGACATTATTCCTGCTTCTCTCTTCAATAAATACTTGGTTCAGGACAACAGTCTATGGAAACCATCTCAACAAAATTTGCACACAAGCCAAGTACTCTAGAGTAAAGATACCTTGGAGGGAAGAATGTCTCCAACAAACTCAGGAAAACAAAAGGCTCAGTCAAGCCCACTGTCACATAGGGCTGTCTCTGTCAACACATACTGCCCACCCTGTGTTTGCACTGGAAGAGCTCATGTTTTAGTGCTCACTGTTTTCATGGTGAAATGGGGTCAGGGCCCCAGAGGAGTCTAGGAAATGTTTTAATTGGGAGAATGTTGGGGCTCTCAAGCTAATGAGTTCTCTTCAACTGTTGCCTTAATGATGCTCTGGTTTGGATTGAATTTTCTTCTTAAATTTGATTGAATCCAATTCTAATTGGATTGAACTTTCTGTTTCTTGGGCTTGCTGCCAACCAGCGGATACCTTCATTTCCTTCCCAGGGAGCTTTGTGCCAGGGAAAAAAGGCTAGATTAACAGATCACAATGAAGCTGTGGCTTCAAGGGCTTGCTTTGCTCCTGCTCTGCTTTTGCTGTTGGTAGGCATGGAAAAGATGTCAACCCTTTTCCCTAACCTCTTACCTTACACCTGGTGAGGCCTTTCCTGGCCTTGACCTCACTTTCTGTAGCTTCAGAGAACACTTCCTTCCCTATGCAAATCAACTCCAAAAATTGCACTTCAAGGACCCTCTGCTGACAATCTTTCTGCCTACACCCACTTGCTTTTCTGTCCCTTTCCCCTGGAGTGGGTTTGCTGAGGGCTTTCTTTAGCTCCTTTTGTAGATTTTGCAGAGGGTTCAAACTTTGGTTACAAAACACCTACCCATCTTTCTTTTTGAGCTGAGAGAAAAGGATGGAATCCAACTGGAGTCAGGAAGTGGTCCCAGTCCTGTTTTACAGCCTCGGGCCCCTTGGAGTCAAAACTCACCCTCTCTATGCACCCAGACCTGTGGGAACCAGATAAATAGCCACAGGATCAAAGGAAGAAGAGGTCCCTGGATGTTTCTGAGGGGCTTTGTTGAGTTATCTCCTGTAGAAGGATATATTAGAGCAGAGGAACTAGAGAAGTGGCCCATGGGACTCTGCAGCATGGGGCTCCATTGGATCCACAGGTTGGGGGACACAGCCAGGCCATGGCTATACAGAAGGTAAGTCAGCATTTCCCTGCGCGCGCTGTGTGTGTGTGTGTGTGTGTGTGTGTGTGTGTGTGTGTGTGTGTGTTGGGGGGGCTGGGTGACAGTGCCTGGCTTGCTCTCCTCACCTAGATGGCAGTCATGTGCCTGCTCTGGAGACTGAGCTAATGAAGACATGAAGCCCCAGCCAGGGGACTAGTGAGCCGATCATTCAGCACTATGGAATTTGGCACAAGACAGAGGTGCATCTGTCACCAGCAATGGCCAACCTCAAAAATGAGGTGGGAGGGGCTGATGTTCAGTCATGTAAAACATGCGACAGAAGGTGACTGGGAAATTCAATACTGACTGGATAACTAATAACACTCTTATTTTTATGTTTGCTGAAAATTTTTATAATCCTCAAATCAATAACTGTCGTACTTTCATAGTCATTTGTGGAATATGCACAACATGCTCCCCCCAAAAAAACCCCTCCACCAGTTCCCAAAGCTGAGGTCAAACATAGGGGCTCTGCTTTCCTTGATTCTGTTCTCAATGTAAACAAATGTCCTTTTCAGGCTCACTCTATTTAGTGCCATGTCTTTTGCATTTTTTGTGTGCTTTTTATTGGCAATTTTAGTGTTTAAAATGGCCCCAAGCATAGTTCTGAAGAGCAGCCTAGTGTTCTGAAATGCAAGAAGGCTGCTCTGTGCCTTAAAGACAATGTGTATATTGGTTGGATAAGCTTGTTCAGGTATGAGAAACAGTGCTGTTGGCCATGAGTTTAATGTTAATGAATCAGTGATACTAAATAAGGTGTGTTTAAATGACAGCACACACAAGGCTATGTTTTAATTGATTGCATAAGGTGACCAGACACTCACTTGCAAGACTCTAACCAGGCGCTTCACCTAGGATCAGTGGCCCAGTATTCACTGACTGAGTGTTCATGGTGACCTGGCAGAAAGTAACCACAGCAGATGGTGAGAATCAGCTGTGTGTGGCCAGCTCTCCAGCTCCCCCCATGGCACGTGTCAGCCTCTACTTGGCCTTGTTATCTTGTCTTAACAGTGGTGCCATGCTCCAGGTAGACTTCTGGGTTATAAAACTCCCACCCATCATGGCCTCTGCTTTTTGAGGCAGCAGACATGCCCATCGCTCTATGTGAAAAAGGATGGGACCCAGGTAAGAGACTTCAGGTAAAGACACTTACCCAAAGCCCCATGTTTGCAATCATCAAAGTCAAAAAGCACCCAGATTCTAGGGTGCACACTTTCACCCCTACTACAGCTTCAAGTGTAATTTCAGAATTCATTGTCACTGTTGTCATTTGAATCTCGTGGGCTAGGGACTGAGCTTTCTGGAGGAGAGAGTGACTGTCACGCACTTATTGTCTGTATTAATGCCAGGCCTGTGGCCTGCACAGGACTGATGTGAGGATCACAGATGACAACATGGAAGGAATTGTATATTATTCACACTGACTTTATGCGTTCTTCTCAGAGATAGTGTTCTGGATATGAGCGCATTCCAGACAAGGGATGCCAAACCCTCAGGGGACAGAAACCTGGAATTTCAACCTTTACAAATGGAAACTTTATAAATGCTATTCTCTATCTTCATGAGCAGAACATACAAGCACACTAACCTTTTAATTTATGAGAGCGAGTGGCTGCAATGGGCTAAAATCTTTACCTTAATGGACATAGGGTTTTACTCACATGCTTCAACCACAGGATTCTAGACTGCAGCACTGATCTGATGGTCTCTCTGCTTCTCTTGTGGCCCTATTAAGTCCTGCAGGGATGCCAGCTTCCACTGAACAACCTGCTGGCCTGGGCTGCCCACCTAGTGTCTTTGCAGGGTTTTCTTGGGATGTTTTCTGTGAAGCCTGCCTGTGGATTGCTTCTGCTGCCTGCCTTTCCCTTCTCCCTTAGAGCTTTAGCTTCTGATTTTTATCTCCCCACTACCTGTCATTTACCAATATAGGATAAATCAGTCCACTGGGTTGAGGCTGTGGATTCACAATGCTCAGGTCTGTTAGAATGAATGTAGTTTCCTCTTTTAAAACTCGCTCTTTCTCCTCCTGTGCAGAGCAGAGACGAGAGTAGCACTAGCTCAAGGAGCTGTCACATGTGTTAGTTGAGTTAATATATGTAAAGTACAGAGCACAGACCCTGACCTGGTGACTGTTCATACTATCCTGTGACAAGGCATTTCATGGGCTCTCAGACTTTTCTGAGTGCTCTGGAAGTTTGGCCTAATCGAAGTACAGCTGATAAAGGAAGGGCTGTTCGCTTCATTCTTATGGGGACTATGACACTTGTCCTGACTAATTAGAATGCTGACTCAAAACCATGACCCGAGCATGTGGTCAGCTTCGTTGCTGCATGGGCCATTCAGACTGGCAAGCCCTTGACAAAAAGCCAGAAAGGGTAGCTGACTGCCCACAGACACCTGCTTGCCTAGGTAAAGGGTTCATCAAGGATTCTGGGGCTGTAAGGAGCAGACTGCTGCTCTGAGAATGGTCAGGTGTGGAAGCCTCCAGAACAGACCACGTGTGGATTCAGGTTCACAGGTTCAGAGCCCCCATGTTCCTAATCTGTGTCAACTGACTAACACCTAGTCACTTTAAACATCATTAAGCAAAAGGTTTGGGATAAGGTGATTATGCATACCTATCCCCTTTTGATTTAAATGAGACCAAGGTGTGGCTTCAGAGGGACCCTAGTGGGTAGGGGACAGAAAGAAGGGAAATGGGGGCACCTTCACAAGATTTGCTCATACAATGTATATACTTATTCATAATAAAGATATTCTTTAAATGACTTTTTCTCCAACACCAGCAGCTGACAGCATCAGGGTGGCCACTCTGCTGGGAGGGGCAAGAAGAGCTGTGGGCTGGCGAGGAGCCCTTGTAATCTAGTCTACATTCTCCGTATCAGACTCCTGGGGGAATTTTATATTCTAACTGTTGACAGAAGAAAGTGGAATACTTTTTTCCCCCCAAGGCTTAGAGCTCCGCGCTGAGTTAGTCCAAGCTCAATCAATGCTTATCTACTGGGCAGTGATGAGAAGACAGGAGCCAGGCTAAGGCAGAGTGCTGGTCCCAGGTCTTCTGATTGTCAGCAAAGTGACTTTTCTGGACTCTTGTCACTCATCTTTAAAAGGAGTGTCACAGCAGTTCTAGCTCCAGTGAGTCTATTCAGTAATTTCATGTATACAATTGGCATCACTCCATTGCTGAGCACTGAGTGTACACTAACTAGTAGAGGCTCTATGTGGGACCTCATTCCATCACCACAACCACCGCTGAGATGGGAGAACAAAGGTCTTAAAGGTGCCCAACATTATGCATCCAGTAAGTGCAGAGCTGGGATAGCCAAGTTTCTGTCTTGAATGGGGATAATCAGGTTAATTTTGCTTTCCTTGAAGAGTCACATATAAACACAGGGTTATTTTTTTGTGTTGGAACATAAAACATGAAACCCCTCAACCCTCCAGGCAGCTAACCAAGGGCTTACATTATTCTATGCTCCTTGTTCACCGGGTCTCCTATGTGGCCTCACCATGGCAAAAGGCAAGATTAGGGCCAAGGAAGGTGCAGAGAGGGAGCAGATTCTGCTCTTCACCTCATTCCAGAGTGAAGCCCATGCCTTACACTGCACTGAGACAGAAGCTAGAGTGCTGTCCCAGTCTGTGGCCTCCCTCCTCCTTCCAGAACTGCCCACTGCAGGAAGTCCCTAAGTGTCTGCAAGACAGTGACAGCAGCTGGCCTGTCCAAGCAGAGCAGAAACTGTCCCCTCTCCCCTCCCCACTCTGTAGCAAAGTCAGCAGCACAGGTCACCCACAAGAAGGTCAGAGAGTCATCAGGAGCTTTTAGGTGTCAGGCCTTGGCATGGCTGGCATGGGCTGGTGAAGAAAAAGGTGACTAAGAAGCAGGTTCTCCATGGTGAGAAGGTGGCCATCTTTGGGGAGCCACTCAATGTCCCAGTCATGAGCCACTCTGTCACTCTGTTACTTCTAGCCTCATCTGAGCAAGGGCTAAAGCAGATCATTAGTACTTGTAGCCATCTACCTAGGCTTTAAGGAAAATAAAACACATCTCATCTGTAAATTACCTGTGGCTTTAAATAAGTCAGTGTCCTTTGCATTCAGAAAAAAAAAACAGTGACAGGTTGCTTGGTCTGGGGATGAGAAGGGAGGAGAATTGGACTTTTCATCTGTATTGGTTTGCATGCATGCAATGTTTCTTTTTGTTTTTTGCTGCTGCTGCTGCTTGGTTTTTGTGTTTGCAGTGTTGGGGATAGAACTCAGAGCCTGGGTATGCCTGGCCAAATGTTCTACCACTGAGCCATATCCCCATCCTTACTTATATCTTAAGCCAAATCTTTTCTGCTTTGGCCTTCTCACTGAATAAAAATACTTTGAAAATCATCATGGCTCAAGAGATCTGTGAGACTGAGGTTGTGAGTGCATCTTCTCAGATCCGTTTCCACTCAGTCTTGCCATGCTGCTCCTGAGGCTGAATCACTAAGCCCCAAGGAGAACCACTGTGCCTGAGTTGCACCTGGGCTGGGAGGGCTTTGCTGAGGGGAAACAGGGCACATTGCCCACATGGATAGCTTCACTCCTAATGCACCTGACCTTTTCCACAGCCAGGCCAAAGACCTGCACTTCAAGGCTCCTGAGTGACCCCTTATCATAGTTCATCAGAGCTAGAAACAGAATGGTGCCAGGAATAGCAGAAAGAATAAATAAAATAAATGGAAAAATCGAGACCTTTTTCCTTGGTCCTGCTTACCCGCTAAGAACACCGAGAACCAAGTTAAGTACAAAAAATGACCCTATGATGATTAGTGTAACAAAATAGATCCAGGGCCAGTCCCTTCCTACGGCATCATTGACCTGGAAGAATGGAATGATAGTTAGTGAGGCACACACAGCAACCGAGCATGGCCAAGTAGCAACCACCGGCCATGCAGCATGGGACCCGTATTCCTTGAGATGAAACTCAGATGCCAAATAGCCTGCCTGGCCAATTGTCAGAATCTGTGGTTGGATGGTTTTTGGTTTTGTTTTCTGTTTTCCTGGGCTTGTTAGGGTCCTGTAACAGAGGATCCCAGCATTGAACATAGTGGAACCTGGGACCTTGCTCGGCTGCCTCATAAAAACCACATAGAAACGTTCAGCTTACCCGCTTAACACACCGAGAACCAGATTTAGAACGAAAAAGGATCCAAAGATGACCAGACTGACAAAATACACCCAAGGCAACTCATAGCCCATAGCGTCCTGCATCTGGAAAGATGAAGGAGAGTTAGGATAGAAGAAGCAAAGTGAGGTTAAGCGAGAGGCTCGTAAGAGGGAGTGTGCACAGATCGACAGAGGGTCCAGGGCTGGACTCAGCCTCTTGGTGTCTGGTGATGTGGGTCTCGAGCTATCACTGCCCTTGGCTTCATTCCTGCTCAAAATCCTTCCCTGTGACCTTGATCTAAGTTGTGAAGGACCTATACAGGCTCACACAGAAGGAATCTTGCCTGGCTCTCTCTGCTGCTTCATTTTCTGGATAAGAAATCTTTTTCAATGTTTTCTATTCACTTGTCAAAAAGGTGGGTCACCTCACAAAACAGTTTCTTCTGCCTGGGATGGGATTAGTTCAGCTGGGTTATGTGGCCATTAAACCTTAAGATGTACCCAGAGGCATCCTGACCTTGGGCGCTGAAGTGGGTCAACTGACAAGGTTGGAGCCTGAATGAAGGCTTACAATACACATGAGGATGAAATCTTCCTAAAGAGCTTGCTGCCTGGACCCCAGGCAGAAAAGGTTCAACCTCGGCATTTCACAAGCAAAAGGGTCAGGAAAGGCAATCTATGTGTCAGAGAGGGGACTTGTGCCTGACAACCTCTTAGACAGAAGTGGTCCTTAGCCTGTAACTGACAGACTGATGAAGACACTCCATGGCAAGTAGAAAATCCCCGCAGGGTGTGGAGGCAAACTGGAGCTGCCTCCTCTGCACTGTGGTGGCTCCCTGAGCACATCTCTTCCCAACACCATGCTTGGGGACTTTCTGGAGGTCATCGGCCTACACTAGCATGTCACTGGCCATGGTGGAAGTGTTGGCACCACAGATATGGGCAAACAACATCAATTGGCTATTATTATTATTATCATTATTAACCCTCTACCCCTTGAAGTGGTTATCAGACATTTCCAGCGCCCCTCTTGCTGGAGAGGGTTTGAAGACAGTGTTTCTATCAAAGAGGAAATGTATTCTGATTTAGCATCTCAAATATTTTCTTCTGGTGCTTTCCAAGCAGACTAAACTAGGTTTAGTCCTAGATTCCTAAAAGCCCAACATGGTCTTTGTGAAAACTCCAAATTCCTAAAGTATCAGCTTCTGAATTCTTGCCAAAGCAGTTCTCAAAGTATGACCTCACACCCCAGCACCCCCAGAAGCTCATTGAGAAACACTCATGCTCGGCCCCACCCTGAAACTCTGGGGGTGGCTCCAGCAAGCCATTTTCACAAGTGCCAAAGGATGCGGGATGCATACTAATTTGAGGTTCTCTCCAAAGCTCTCAGCTGTATCTGTAAGTACATAATAGATGATGTGCTTCTTCACACTCCTCCCTATTCTGGACAGCAATGTTGCCTAAAACATAGTTCTAAGGCCACCTGCTAGGACCATTTGGAAGAACCAGAAGAGTCGCATCCTGTGCCCTGTCCCCAAGTTAGGATTTCACTATGGTTCATATATATGTATTGTAATTGCTATCAATCCATGCAATCCTGAGGGGTGTTAAAATTTGATAATTGCTGCCTTGATTTGATTTCTATTCACATGCCTCAACTGAGTTATAGCTATGCTGGGGCATCCCGGCCCAGAGCAATCATGCCTTAGGCGCTGAGCAACCTTATTACTAGCTGAAGTGTGGTGGCAAATACTGTGTTCTATGTATGACTGACTGAAGACTGGGAAGTACTGGGAGACCTGCCTGCTCTGGTTGGCTTGCTGTGTTTTGGTTAGAGAAAGTCACCAAATGTGGTCACAGTACATTGTGCAAAAATTATGCCTGTGGCTCATTGAATGAGTCAGTGAGGAAGACTATTCAACATATCTCCACTAACCATGTCATATTAAAACTCAATTTAACATGGGATTGTTCAGCATTCTGATCCCCCCATGCCTTCCTCTATTTTTCCACAGCACTTGCTACATTATAACTGTGTACGTTCCTTAGCTGTCACATTGGGTACTTATTGCTTGCCTGTTCTCAAGTGGTCATATAGCATTCATAGCTGAGATGGCTTAGTGGCAAAGCCTAATGACAGGGGTTCAATTCCCTAGTATATACATAAAGCCAGATGTACAAAGTGGTGCATATATTTGGAGTTTGCAGTGGCTGGAGGCCCTGGTGTGCCCATTTTCTTTCTTTCTCCCTCTCTCTTTCTCTATCCCTGCTTGCAAATAAATAAAAATAGTTTTTTAAAAAATAAATATTTTAAAAACATTCATGTTTATTCAGCAAGTGTTTATTGAATGACTAGGATATGTAATGTGTGTGCTCCATTGGGCCTTTTGCTACAGTGAAAGAACAGAGTGGAAAACAGCCCTAGCTGGGGGTCCTGGGCACCTGCTGAGGACATGTTTCTAGGGAAGCCTGGACCCCATGTCGTGAATGTTTTTGTGGCTTTTCCTCTGCAATTACATCCTGTTAATGTAGGTTAAGAGAATCCTCTCCTTATAATCCAGAGGAATTGTGCTTCTGTCCTCTTTGAGGAGGGTGGGTAGGTCAGGAAAAGCTGCTGAGAACTAGGGACTCTCACTAGAAAGCGTGTCCACAGTGTCTGCATGCCTATACTCAGCCCACAGTGTGCTGACCGCCTGGAGCCCATGCCCTAACTCCATCTTGCTTGATCTGTGCCAGCTCCAGAGGAGTACAGAGTGGCCGAGTGCTATCCCAAGAGACCTAAGGCTGGTCTGTTCTGGCAGCTTCCTGTAACTCACTCCTGAACCACAGAGCCCTCCCACAGGGCAGGTGGGAGCAGAGGCTCCGCAGGCGATGGCATGCACGCTGTGGCTCAGCTACACAGAGCAGCCTCCAGAGCCTGGACAGAAGGTGAGTGGGAGGAAGAGCTGGCTGGCCTCCCCCAGTTCCTTAGAATGGATCCCTGGGTCCTCACACCCCAAACTTAGTAAACAATTTCTACACACACACACACACACACAAAAAAAAAAAAAAAAAAAAAAAAACAGTCCTCCAGGCTGCACAAACCCACTGCCCACTGGCCTTAGAGAGTTCCTTGGCTTTCTGGACTCAAATTTGCATCTGAATGGCCTGGAAACACTGTAGACCCTGAGGTCCTGACCTGGGAACTTAAGTGTCATGACTTAGAGGTAGTTCTAAGTAATTATATATTTAGAAAGCTCCATCTTTGATGCTAAAACATGTTGAGATTTGAGAGGCTCTGGGTTAGTGATACAGGCAAGGAGGAGGAACGCCTAAGGGAATGAAAGGAAAAAGGAGGAAAAGGGAAAGAGGCCAGAGAAGGTCAAAGAAATTAGAGGAAGAGCAAGAGCACTGGGCTGGGAGGTGCCTCTATCTTGTATAACTAAGTACGATCTCAGTTTTAGGATGTGTGTGTAGCTCACACACACACATACATATGGCCGTTTTCAGAAGGTGCTGGGGAAGTCCGAGTGAAGCACGTCTCTGGATCTTGGGGCTCTTCACCCCTGGCAGCTCTTCTGTCCCCAGCCTGAGTTCTATCACATGCCCCGAGGAGGAGGCACAACACAGCTATGAAGACTGGTGGCTTCTGTTGTGTGCTTCTTCCCTTTGCCCACTCTGGCTGCCCCTGGCATCTCTTAAGGTCACCCTGGCTGTGTGGTGCCAATGGATTTCAGTGGAGGAGAGAGAGGGAGTGATGAAGGAAGGTTACAAAAACACATCAGGACCATCAGCAAAATAAATTATACCTATTTCCTCCATCCCTGCACTTGTTCTTAAGGTGATGTTGCAGTGGGCTTTTCCATCGGAACTGAAGGCATGGGCTGGAGGCTCCCATGAGGTGCTTGGGCCCAGCATCATGGTCTATAGCCCACAAGTGGAAGCTATTTGTAGAGAGACCTTTCTGTCTGAAGCCCATCAAAGATGGAAGATAGTAGGTCCTTCATGCAAAGTAGAAGGACCATTCAGGAAATTGATCTGCTTTGCTCGTAAAATAGGAGAATAAAGTAGTATAATAAATCCAAATTTCTCTCTTTGTCTTTCAAAACATACAAAGTTAAGTTTTTATTCAGCACAAGCCTGAGAATGTTTTCCAGTATTTCACTTTAGTTTGAGACAGACATGGTATGTCTATCCATGTCATAACCACCCATGTCTTCTGTTGGCAGGTCACAACACAGTTATGGTGCCATGGCATGGTCTCCAGTGGTTGCTGTCATGCAGATAAGAATCCAGTCTGTTCTCTAGACAGTGCTTCTTTGGCTGAACTGGGTCTTATATTCATCTTACTTGTGACCAACTGATTTATCAGTGCCCAGAGCAATCTGGCTTGCAAGAACACTCAGTAAACATATGCTAGGTACAAGATACTTGGGCAAGTTCCAAGCAGTCACTTACAAAGAAGTACAAACTTCACAGCAACATGGAGCTCTTGCATGTGAACTATAACATCAAGGTTGAGAAGAGAGGGGTTTGTATGTGTGTGGGGGGTTGCAAATGCATGTACCTGTGCACATGTGTGTGAAAGATGACAAGTGTCCTCCTGTATTCCTCATCCGCAAGTTTCCTTGAGACAGAATCTCTTACTGAATCCAGAGCTGCCATTTTTGATCAGACTGGCTGACCAGCAATCCTCTACAATTCTCATTCCCAGATCACTGGCTGCCCAGTCAATACATAGTCAACAAGCTAAGATGACTCTCCACCTCTCACAGAACTGGGGTTACAGGTGTGTATGGCCACACCTAGCTGTTTACATGGGTACTATGAAATTGAGCTCAGATTGAATCAGACCATCTCTCAGGCCATCGTGCTTGGGCAGCAAGTGCTCTTAACTTGCTGAGCTATCTTCCCAGCCCAAGAGAGAGTCTGAATTAATGGGCACGGTGCTTATAAAAGAATCAAGAAGCCGTAATACTGGCCATCTGATACAGTTGCCTTTTGACTCAGGGAGGAGTCAGCACCTCTCTTGGCCTCATTTCTTCTCTCTCTGGCAGCTACGCACGTGGGGGAAGGCTTTTGCTTCCCTTTCACTCTTCCTGTTTCCATTTGCAGACACTAGTGGGAATGATCTTGATTGTTTTCACCACGTCCAAATGAATTTGACTATTTGTGAAACTTGGGAAAGATGATATTTTCAAGACTGGCAACATGCTTTATTCACCCAAATTCTGTTCTGGCAAGACATTTCTCATGCTGAAGTAGGAGACACTACAAAGAAGATATTTTCTGCAGGTTTTTACAAATAATAGACTTAACTCTGCCAGAATGAAGACAGCTCAAACATGGTGTGTGGATTTGCCAATGGAAGAGATGGCATATATGTCTGGCACTTGAAGGGCTCAAAGGTTGGTACAGTCATGACAGCTGCTGGATCTCAGGAGAGATATCTTTAATTAAAAGGAAACATACTATGGATGAGTTAGTACTCAAGAAGTGAGATTTCTAAATGCGCACATATAACTAGCAGAATCTTTGACTATCAGTGGGAAGGGTGGCAATGCATTTGTCTGATGGAGTGTTCTGCTAGGTTAAAAAACAACAGGAGAATAAAAATATAATAGCATGCTATAATGCTACACATTTCGACAAAAAATGGTTTTTTTGTGGAGTTTCATTTTAGAAGCCCAGGCCTGACTTTTCTCTGAGGACTCATAGTTTTGCCTGGAGGTCTACTTGGGGGGAGAGTATAGGGCCTCTGGAACAGAAAGCAGAGCTCGAGTGAGCCCTCATGCTAGTTGTGGCCTGCTCATTCACAGATCACTGGCTGCATGGTCAACAAACTAAGATGACTCTAAGTCCAGTGGACAGGATGAAGGGACTCATGAGGGTAGACATGCCATGCTTTGTTTCTCAAGAAAGACCTGTAAGAAATTAGATACTTGTCAACCACTCCCTCCAGTTTTGTGTGTGTCCCAACATAATGGAAGGGGGGATGTCAAGAGAGGCCTGGGGTCTCCATACCCCCATCTTCTGAGCACCCCATCTGCATACCCAGTACAGCACATCCGTCCAGCCCTCCATGGTGATGCACTGGAACACCGTCAGCATGGCGAAGGCGAAGTTGTCGAAGTTGGTGATGCCGTGCTTGGGCCCATCCCACCCGGGCTTGCACACAGTCCCGTTCTGACACTGCCGCCCGTGGCCCGTCTCCAAAGCACAAGGCGAGGGGTCCTCTTCTGCTGGAACATCTCCACCACCATGAAAAAGGAGAAGAAAGCAGAAGGGAGGAAGGGAGGAAGGGATGGAGGGAGAGAGGGAGAACAATGGGCAGAGAATGAAAAAAAGAAGTTAGAGAGAAAAGTGACAGGATGAGGCTGATGGGTAGCCATAGTAACAACCCTACAGAACAAGTTTTAATTAGGGTCCCCCACATGTGAGTTAGAGAACACAAGGGTGCAGGCATTCACTTGAAGGGGACATCAACTTAGGTCAGAACTTTCAACTAAACATTATAAAAACTTCATTCTAACTTCAGTATTGATTTCACAGTGGGTATTGCCCCTGTGTTATAGAGGGGCATCATAGTCAAGTAGCCAATCAGAAAGTAGTAATGGCACAGTGATTTCAAGTGAAAACCGTTCTGGAAAGTGGGAGATAAAATGGGAAATTCACAAAAGTTTGTGAAGGTAAGGATCTTCTAGCTATAGAACGTGATGGCAATGGCAGATAAAAGACCCCAATTTGAATAACTGCCTCTTAGAACAGTGAAAACACAACTCCAAAGACAGAATTTGCTTGTGGCTCATCATTTAAAGACAATAAGCCACCCAGGATCTAAACTATCTCAGTGTGATTATTGCCCATAGGACAGACTTTGAATGGAAGACTATTGGCTAGATGGCTGTTGCTGTTTGTGGCTTCTAATTTAATTAAGCTGTTCACTCTGCAGAGGAAGAAAGGCAGAGAAAAGTTAACTCTTAACTGAGACCGGATTTTTGGGAGAACAGAACTGAGTGCTATGGCTGAAAATGTGTGCTGTATTCCCTGGTGACAATAAGGTAGCTTCCACTTCCTCCTCTCCATCACCCCACCATCCCTTGCTCCTGTCCTCAACCCCTCACAATCAGATTTGTTTCCTGTCTTTACAGCGTGCCTTTCCTTGACTTTCACATACGTGGAATGACACAGTATGTGGCTCTCTCTGTGTCTTTCTTCCTTCATGTAACAGTGTTTCTGAGTTCATCAGTGCTATTGTGTATTTCAGCCTCGTCTATTCCTTTGCATTGCTGAGCAATGCATTTCATTGTATATTTACCATTCTCGAGCTGATGGACACTTGAATCACTCTCAGATTTGGGCTGTTTTGAATAAAGCTGCTTCCTGGCTTAGTTGTGGCCTGGTGCTACATTCAGTGACCAAGTGACAGGTCTGCATTACTGATCTCTGAGCTGTTTGAGGATTAGGAAGGGTCCATATCATTTCCAGGGGCTGGCTCCCAGGGGCTCCATATTAAGGTAGCTGAATGTACCCCTAGTTGCTACTTTTTATATTTTTGAAATTGAAAAGCCTTGGAGATTTGGATGTGAGGCTGTTAAAAAGAGAAATTAAAAAGTGAATCTCAAACCTAAATAATAGATTAAAAATAGAGCACCTAAAAAATAAAGGGTTGAGAGCCTAGAAAACCAAAAACCAAGTAGATCATGAATTCCGTTTGGTTCTTGCTTATTCCTGAAGTAGTTTTCTAGAGCAAAACAGGGTGAAAAAATAAAAGGACAACTTATATTTGGTTTTCCTGTGTTTTGCTTTTCATGGCATAAAGATACCCCTCATCTTCACAGTGTGGCTGCTAATCTGACAGTCTGCCCTTCGTCCACAGTTCCTAAAACAGCAGAAATAAGGAAAGAAGGGGCCAACTCTGAGCATCCTTATGAAGGAAAACATATTGGGCGATTTTCCAAATATGTGTTAAAAGAAAATAGCACCAAGAGGCAGGGATCTCCTGAGTAAAGGAGAAAGCCAGGAGCTTCAGGAAGATTACCCACAGGCTCAAGGGGCTGCTCTGTTATTTTAAATCTTCCTTGAATAATAAAAAGCTTGTAGAACAATTAAGATGCAGTGATGATCCAGTAAAAAATAGGAACCTATAAAAAGCACTAGAGGGAACACACACAGACCAGCAGTCCTAATGACACGGCAAGGGGACTAAGCTTAGCCATGAAGGTATGCTGTTTTCCTTGTGCAGAGTCATTAAGTCCTGGGAAGGAGAACAGGAATGTGAGAAGAGAGAAACAAAGCCATAGGTGCTGGACATTTTAAAACAGAATTGGAGAGAGTGGCCGAGGGGGAAAGTTCAAATGGAGCCTTTGGTAAAAGAAAGATTTCAGAAATAGAGTCAATATCAACAAGTACTGAAATCCTGGGGGAGTTTCAGGCAGGGTTCCAAGAAGAAATCACCAAGACAACATCAATTACATTTTTAGGTCCTAACTTAAAAAGAAGAGAATGAGGGTGATTTCATTGCTAGGTTTAGCCGACCAATTAATTCTGCGGCAGTCTCAGGGGTATTTTCATGAGAGGGAGATCAACTCAGAGTGCCCTGGCTCCAAAACCATTGCACAGATGGGACAACCAGAAACAAAAGGTATCAGCATATGGCAATGCACCCGCTGAGCAACCAGGAGGGCACCTTCAAGAAGCCTCAGGATGGGGAAAATGGCCTCCTCTGAGATTATCTCCAGTGGAGACTGGCCATAGAAAGAACAGCCGAGCGATTGATGGTTTTATGTTTTCCCTGTATGGACCTTCCAGGGCACATGCATCCTAAAATTTAGAAGTCTGTGAAATATATATATCAAAATGTTCAAAAGAATAATTTTATTCCATTAAAAAAATGACATGGACAGCCCACGGAGGAGGATATACAACTGATCAGGGATGGGGAGGGGGGGAATTGGGGAATTCGGAATAACAACGCATGGTTTGCCCACTAAATAACGTAACTCATTATGGACAATAAATATATATTTAAAAAAAAATGACATGGAGCTGGGTAGGGTGGCGCACCCTTGTAATCCCAGCACTTGGGTAAAAAGCATAAGTAAGAGGAGTGCTGTGAGTTCAAGGCCAGCCTGAGCTAAAGTGAGGCCCTACCTCCAACACACACACACACACACACACACACACACACACACACACACACACACACAAATAAATAAATAAAATAACATGGACTCACCAAGTACTTGTGTATTTATGGTAATTAAGTCCAAAATCTAAAATTTACAAAACAAACAAAGACCATTCACCATTCCCAAGTTTCTACTCTATGGCTCTATTGATCTCTGTGGCTTCTCTTCCACATTAGGGCTATTGTGGGTGGCCTCTGTTGGGAGCAGTGGGGATCCCTAGGCTGTGGGCTGACAGCAGGAGAGGAAGGGAGAGGGGAGAGCCAACTGCAATCTTCCAGAGGTCAGGCTACTGCAGCCAGAAGTCCTCAGCCCCTTTTCCAGCAGGGACTCTGGCCTTGTCTGGACTCTGACACCCTGGCTTCCTTGGTTTCTACCACAAAAACTTACTTTTCTGAACTTCCTGGATAAAGATAAAACCCACCATACAAATGATAGTAATGAGTGCTGTGGCAGAAGCAGATCTTTCATGGTCCCAGTTACTATCAAGGACAGTATTACCCTAAGTCAGCTACTCTGGTAGGTAAGGGAGAGGAGGCCTTTGGTGCTGGAGGAAGCTTTTCCCAGGGCTTCTGGCTGTGTCCTAGGGAGAGGTTCCCATGACGTTTCCTTTGTCTATGAGACTCACCATTTTCTTGTCATTCAAGGCCACTGAGGCCTGGCAAAATCTCTCGTGATGGCAATGATTATTCAGGGCTGCCTTTTCTCATAGCCTTGCAGGACCCAGTCCAGCAGTAGAAGGCATACTTTGGTTATTTTTTCCATTAAGATGACAGAAATTATCTGTGGGTTTTGGAGCAATTTTCTGTGGCTTAGTGGTATACAATCATTTGCTACCTTTGGTTCAATGAGAGAATTTCTCATTTCATTGGTGATAGTACCGCCGTCAATCAAAGCCAAATTGATGGGGCATCTTGGAGACTCTGTATCTCTGAGATAGCCTGAGGAGTTGGGGCCAATGGGTCACTGAACATTTCAGTATTACTCATGCTATAGTCAGCTCTTAAGGAGCTCCAACCAGGTCACACCATTAACACAAGTTATATAAGTTATTTTATCAGTTATATAGCAATGAATGTCTGCCCTTAATTCAAATTTTTACTTTTGCTCAATTTGATCATTGATACATGGTTTCACATTTCTTTAAATAAGACTGAACAGCTCAGAATTTAAGTTGAAGGCAAGAGCTGGTTCTTCTAATTAAAAATTGTATTTTCCAATATAACTAATGCTATAAAATTAAAACCCAGGTATTGTGTAAAGTGTCTTGAGAGTGAATAGCTTTCTTCTTCAATAGAATCTCCATTAAAAAATGTGAAGGGGCTGAGGCATTGTCTCAGTGGGTCAGATTGCTGGCTATGCAAGCCTGAGGACCTGACTTTGATCCCTGGCATTCACATAAAATGCCAGGCATGGTCATGAGTGCTTGTGACACCCCTCCTCACATGCTGGGTGGGGCAGAGATAGAAGAATCACTGGGGCTCACTGGTCAGCCAGGCTAGCAGGAAAATGGTGAGCTCCATGTTCAGTTAGAGGCTCTGTCTCAGGGACATAAGCCACAAGAGTGACAGAGGAGGACATCTCTGGCCTCCACAGATGAGTGTATGAGGTAAACACGTACGTACACACAGTGCACACGCACACACACAGACTCTAAAAGTGAAAACAATTGGCTGATACTGTGGCTTTAGATTTGTAGGTTTTCTGTCTTTCTGTGACAGGTTAGGGTGATTGGTACCCCAAAGGGAACCAGGAGTGTCCTTGGACTTAGACTTGCAGGCAGGCTCCACTTATCCGTTGCCTTACCTGATCCCCTCCCCTTGAGTGGGATGTGTCTCTTACTAGAGTTCAAACCTAATCCTGAAACTGATTGGTCAAAGATAGACCAACCAGCTGTCTCTCTGGCTCACCTGGAAAAGGAAGGATTGCTCTCTTTTTCCTCATGGCTGCCCAGCAGAGAGACACCTGAATCTCCAGGCCTAGGTAAGGCCCCTCACCACAGCCCGAGAGAGCTGTGAAGGGACTCAGGGGCTCTTTCCCACATGAACTTTTTTCCTTATGATGGGAGCCCTCTTATATCTTCCCTTCTCTCCCGTGCTGGGCTGGCCAGCAGAGCTTTTATAGACATGTGGCTAAAACCTCTGCCATGTGCTCTCTCCTCATTAGTGGCTGGAGATCTCTGTAGCTTCTTCTTTTCTTTTAAATAAAGCCCCCCAGTATACTCTATCCTCTGGTGGTCTATAGTTTTAATTCTTTAATTTTACAGAATGAGAATCTGGGTACTCTTAAGTTTTAAGGTACATTGGAATAAGCTGAGAACCCCAACTTTCTGGGAGCCCCAGCTTTCCCATTACATTTCTGACTGTGAACATGTGATGAACCAGCAAGCTGGCGGATGCTACGTCAGCCCATCTAGTTATAGTACATCCTGCACACCACGTAGTGGTTTTGGCTTCTGAATGTGAGTTACTATCTCACTGTGTCATATACATTCAAGCCAGCCCACTTGCCAGGCCCAGGTTAGCTAGGAGTGAGAGGATGTCAGTGTTACAGACAGACAAACCCTCCCTCCATGACAATGTCAAAACAAAGATGACAGGTCTTATTTGAAAAAAAA
>PVHP010008164.1:0-32453 GCA_004024765.1 Zapus hudsonius | reverse complement strand
TGTCACTGGGATGAGCTTTGGGATTCTATAGTTCCAGCTACCTCACTCTTTCTGCTTCCTCCATGCTAACGTGGCAAGATGTAATTCTGTCTGCTCATGCCATGCTTTCCCCTTCATAATGAAACTTTCGCTCAAGTATAACCCAGAAATGAACCCTTTCCCTCCAGGAGCTGCTTCTGGTTGGGTGTTCTGTTCCAGCAATGGGAAGGTAATGGCTACAGGCCTCCTGTACAGCTGCTGCTCGGAGCCCTCCTCTTACCTGTTATGCCATCTTGGTTGTAGCAGGTCTTGTGCATCTTCCCCATGAACAGCTCCAGACCAATGATGGCGTAAATGATGATGACAAACAGCACGAGCAGGGCAATGTGTAGCAAAGGAACCATGGCCTTGATGATGGAGTTCAGGACCACCTGGAGACCTGTGTGACAAGATGAGCAACAGTGACCACAGCAGCACCTCTGTCTGCTCTATTGAATCTGCCTTGGGTGTCACATTGACAAGATCTCATGTTGGGGACCACAAGTCCCATGTTTCAGATGAGAAAATAGAGGTTCAAGATCACAAACAATGAATGGCAGAGCAAGGATCTTATTTGTGTTGGCCTGACTCCATATCTGTCCTGGAGGAACATCCAAATAAAAGGATGGGCAGATGCTCTATTTCCAATGGGAAGAAGATGTTGTTTTCATCTGTAACTATCCATATCTTAAATAGCCCATCTCAGAGACACTCTTATGCCTTTTCTTCCAGAGCAGAGTTCAGCACAGTGAGAACTCACTGTGACTACCACAGCCATGCAAGCTTAGCTGTCTCTCAAGATTCCTAGATCCCGTGGTCATCCCACCTAGTCTGAAACAACCCAGTGGATAGGTACCCAGGAGTCACTTCCAGTGAGGAAACCACCTTCTCACCAGGATATGTCTGGGGATAATATGGCATGGTTGAGGGGATAGCTCTGAAGGCATTTCTTGGGATTGAGGGGACCAATGTGTTCTATACAGTTCAACCAGAGGACACGTTATATGAATTCTATACCTTCACTCAAAACCCCCTGCTCCATGAGAGGAAAAGCATGCCTATTACTGAAGACCTAATAAAAACCATACAGTGGGGAGGTCGTGAGCCCTAGGGGAGTAACACTGGCTATTGTCTGGCTAAACTCCCATACAAGCACTTTTTTTGTTAATGAGCACACCCATAGGATAATACTACTCTCGCTCTTGTCTAGAGAAGCTTCTCTTTTTCAGATGTGGTGACCACTGGGATAATGCTAAAGACACCATAGTGCTGAGAAAAATCACCAGTGGAGTGTTTAGCACTGGGACATCTCTATCACACTTCCTAAGGCTCAGGGTCTTTTGAGGAGGAGGTGGTGGAAAGATTGTAAGAGCCAAAGGAAGGGTAGGACTGCTTACAACGCAAACTTCCAGACTCAAAATGGCCATGATATTCATGACTCCACAGTGCCTGATAATACCTACACATAATGGGAGGGAAAGATGATGATACCGAAACAAAACAGAGACTAACTGAGAGGGAGAAGAGATATGGGGGAGGGTAGGGAGAGAATCATAATGGCTTATGATCTATGATTATGGAAGTTATCAATTAAACATTAATAATATTTTTAAAATAACATTTAAAAAAACCATAGACAAGGACTTCTTGTTTAATGGGCTTTAGTTTATGAGATGAAAAAAGTTCTGTTAATAGATGGTGGTGATGGTTAGACCACAATGTGAACATACAGAATGCTACTGAACCAAATTTCAAAATAATTAAAAATGGCAAACTTTGTTCTATATGTACTATCACAATGTTTTGTTTTGTTTAATATAAGTACCTGGGAAAAGAGCAAATGAAAAGCCCTATGGAGAACATGTGTCTTGCCAGGGAACCCAAAGTGAGTAGGCTTGTTTAGCTGTACAGTAGGGAAAGGACAAGGAGAGACACTGAGATCCCACCAAGGCCACCACACCAGAAACACCACAAGGAAAGGGATGCTGCAGGTCTTCTTTTGCAAATGGTGGAGAGGTGGAACCAGAAGGTCACTCTCAGCCCCAGAATCCTTCCTTGTGTGCTTCCCTTGAACGGTGAGTGTGCCAGGCACTCACATCCCAGGGAAGCAGTGTGGAGACAGAAGTGGGGCAGGACATCATGATGCATGCTCTTTCGGCACACACACTATAGCAAAACTCCCCTGAATCCCACCTGGGGCTGGCTCACTGTTAGGATTTTTACTGGACTTGCAACTTCCCTCATGTCCTCTGTCCCAGTCACTGAAGTCTTTCTGCTTCCTGGAGCCTGGGGAGTTCCTCCATGGTACTTACCTTTGGCCCCCTTTCCTGGGCAAACTACAGCTAGCCACTTCACCCAGCCCAGAGGTGCTTTGAGCTCTGGCTCAATGGTTTTCATGAGGCTAGTTAGAAAAATTATCTCTAGCCATTAAGACAAGCTAGGCAAAAATTAACAATGAAAGAAAAGAATAGGAAAGCTGGAATAATTTTACCTGTGAATTAATGTCAGTGCTTTGCAGACTCCCATTAGAATAAGATGTTTTCAGAGAGCAATGATTCCATTAATTAGCAAGTTGTACACACATTAGTGTTAATGTTTGCAAAACCACGAAGAAAGCTGAGCTGAAAGGCAACTTTTAGAAGTGGTTGGTGGGGGACAGCTTTCTATATGTTCCTCACAAGCAGGGAGCCCCATACCTGGCTGTTAGGCCTCCAGGGAGAGGTCTTCAGGGTTCTAGCACCACAGCCTCCAGTGGCTAGAAACCGCAGGGTAACAGACAAAGGCACCTTAAGAGGAGCTTTGCTCTTGGCTGTAGCCAGAAGGACTGCTCAAAAGGTCACCGCAGGCCTTCAAAGCCTTGAATGGCCTCCTTTACTTTTAGGATAAAATCCCTCAAGACCCTGTAGAATGTATTCCACCCACTTCTCCACACATTCCCAGCCCCTGCCTGCCTGTCTTTCTGGCAGTCAAACTTTCCTCCAGTCAAACAGGGCTTCTTTAAGACTCCAATAATCCTCAGTCATGTGCCACGGCATGCTGGTACAGCCAATGATGGATGCATACTTGGGGATTGCACCGCCTGCTAACATTATAGGCACAAGCTCTTCATTCCTCACGTCTGTGGTGCTGCCAATGATCTAAACGTGACACACGCAACTATGTACCGTGCATAATACTCGTAGATGAGAGGAGACATCTGTGTGCCAGATTCTGTATCTACTGCACTATACTTTCACCCTTATTGGCACAAGTTCATTGTAAACAGCATGCTCTGCAGTGCTGACAGCAGCCTCCAGGCATCTTGTGTGTACTGCATCTCTGTAGCAAGAGGCCACATTTATTAAGAGGCCACAACGAGTGACTGACCTTGGGCATCAAGATTCATGTAGGTGCACTGTGGTATGTTCATGATGATCTAATCACCTAACAGCACATATCTCAGAATGAAGCATCATTAAGGGAGGTCCCACAGGATGACCACATGGCTGTTCCCTCCATCTGGAATGCCTTAACCCAACTCTCTCCTGCGCCCATCCTTCGGCTCTCAGCCCAAGCATCTCTTCCCAAGAACCCTTCTCTTATAGACCTTCTTGGAACAATTTGCTTCTCTGTGGAGCATTCACTTTGAATCGTGTTTGTGTAGTGATGACCTATCTGTCTCAGGCAAACATGGTGGCTTATACCTGTAATCCCAGCATTGAAGAGACAGGAGGATCACTGTGAACTTGAGGCCAACCTAAGCTACAGAGTAAGTTTCAGTACAGCCTGCCTCAAAAAAAATGACAAAGTACAAACAAAAATCATATCTATCTCTCAGATTACAGGGAATCTTTTGAAAACTGACTGTGCCTGCTTTTTTTCTGTTTTATTGCTAAGGCCTGGCTGGGCAAAGATACTGGATACTTAGTAAATATTTACTGAAGGTGCAACAAACATGTCATTTGAATAATTGCCATTGCTCCTGTGTTGGGCTCTGAGGCAATGGAGTCTGATTTATAGTTGGTATAGGCTAGAAAGGTGATTTCAGGTCCCACATGGCACCACACAGACCAAATGGAAGTTACAGCAGTCCATGGGCAATGCTGCTGAGTTATATGCTCTGTCCTCATGCTCTGACCTTAGCTAGTGGCTGAATCACCCCCCACCTGAATGCCCAGGCCAGAAAGTGCATTCTCCAGACTCTCCCTTCCAATCAGTTTCCTGCCTGCCTCATACCTGACACGCTGTTGTAGAGCACTGTCCTTCGAGCCTAACAGCAATTGTCATCTTCATAAGCAGCAGTGACTACCAGCAAGAGACCCTCAAATTAGATTGGACCTGTGGGTGTCTTCTCACAGGAATATGGGGAGGATCCTAACATGGGATCTCTGCTCTGTACCTCCCTGCCAGCTCCCACTGGTCACATGATCTCACGATCTCTGGAGGTGCTAAAGTATGTGGAGGATCACCGAAGGAGGGACTCCATGTCTGCATCTGGAGGGAGGTCATCATTCATACTAGGTGAGACTTTCCAGGGATGCAGTTGCTTTGGAAATATTCCCTAACTGTGTTCTGTAAGTAAGCCCATTAAGTTGAACTTTGGTAGAATTTTACTTTGGTCTATCATTGGTGCCCTGCCTGGGGAGAGCAGACATTTACTTATGACTCTCCAAGGAAAAGTTTATATAACATATGCATAAATTATTTTTACTATATAAATAACACATGCTAATTATAGAAAACATAGAAAATACTTATGGAAGAGAAATTAGAAAACACAAGAGGAAAAGCCCTCATAACTCATAACCCCCTCCATCCACTGCTACCCAAAGATCACCTCCACTAGCCTTTTGTGGTTTTTTTAAAGTATTTTTTATTTATTTGTAAGCAAAGAGAGAGAGAAGAGAGACAGACAGAAAGGATGGGCATGTCTGGGTCTCCAGATGCTGCAAACAAACTCCAGATGCATGTACCACTTTGTGTATCTAGCTTTACATGGGAACTGCAGAATTGAACCCCAGTTGTTAGGCAAGCACCTTAACCACTAAGCAATCTCTCCAGCCCAGCCTTTCAAGTTTATTTCAGTCTATGATTGTTCCCCCTCAATATCCACTTAGCCATTCAATTAAATGGCCTCCTTACTTTCATGGTCGTCTGTCCTCCCACAGTTAGAATCTTTACTAAAGGAAACACTGGGATGTCACTTCTGAAAATGTCCATAATTCCCTGTCATCTACAGGTCAAGTTCACTTCCTCCTTCCCTAGTTTGGCACCTATGGTTCCCAGTTTCCTATTACACTCCAGCAATGTGCTCCACCATCTGGAGGTCCCTGGCTTCATGCCTCTACGTGTTGGTGCATGCTGGGTCCCTGCCTGGAATGCTGTTCCCTGCCTGCCCTACTCAGAACTCCCAGAGGCTTGTCATGTCTCAGCCCTGCACATCGGGCACTCAGCAGAGTTCAGGGCACATGGAGCTGAATCACGACGTGAGCACAAGGTCTTCTCATGACAATAGCATAGCAACGAAGGAATCAGGGAACAAGTCATCCATCTCTCTATCATTACAAGAAACCGATGATGCTTCATCAGGTAAGATTCACAGGTCAGGAAAAGGATGCAGACTTGGGATAATATCAATATTTTCACCTGACTTAAGTTGCTATTTTGAAGAAGGGAGTGAGTGGTTAATGATTCGTGTATTACCATGGGATGATCAATTAAAAAGTATCCGGGAAAGATTTGGGTACCACACAAACAGAAGCTGCCCAAGAAACAGACGTGTCTATAGGGGGGGGTGGGGTTTTTAAAGAGGTGCTGGGTTTGCCACCCTCAGGGCAATTCACGGAATGACTGAATGAGCTCTTGAGGAAGGGCTTGGTGAGGAGTGTCAGACCCTGGGTAAAGGATTGCTTTGCAACATCAATGTCCCTGTAACATCATTAACCTTCCAGTTCTGAGGACTTCCCAGGCAAAGTACAACTATCATTGCTCTACGTGGATTACTCCATTTCCTCGTGGTCATGACCCTGTGAGGCAGGTACTATTATGGACCTATTATTGTTATGGCTAGCAGAGGAGAAGAGTAGGTCCAGAGAGGTGAGATGATCTTCCTACAGGTGCATAACTAGTGAATGGTGGCATGGGGCTCAGGACCATGTGGTCTGATTCTTGTGTTACTATGTGGGGTTTGCCACTGTGCTAAATGCTATTGCAGTTACCTTTTCATTGCTGGACCAACACCTGGCCAGAAGCAGCTGGTACAGGTTCCAAGGGAAGCTACATCGTGGCAGAAGAAGCTGTCTCACCTCATTATACCTCCATAGCAGAGACAACAGCCAGCACCAACCACCATGAGCTGACTCTGAATACACACCTAAGGGCTGGACTAAAGATCCTCTCCCAGTGAGACAACTTCTCTAGCAGAGACCCACCAGTGGAGGCTAAGTACGTTAAGCTTAATCAAGGTCATCCTGGGCTAGAGTGAGACCCTACCTTGAAAAAGAAAAAAAATACCTGAGGCTATGGGGCCATTTACACTCAAAGCACCACATATCCCTTCACATTGTGGAACTCAGACTTCAAGATCTGTGTCCACAAAACATCTTCTGAGAAGGTGGAGTCTAGTATAGTCCCTATTACAGGAGAGCCCAGATATTTACAAGGTCAGTCTAAGAAACATTCCAAGGATCACCCCTGCCCCCAGATTTCTTCATGGCCCACCTGGGATGGCAGGAGCCAGGTTGGTGTGTGGGACCAAAATCCTTTCTCTCCATCTATTATGTAGAGTTTGGATCACAGCTATCTCAGAAACCTCTTTCTTATTCAACAACACAAGGATGTATGTCTGCCTAGGTATTCTTCCAGACAGTCCAAGCTTGGGGTGATGCCCAATTGCTAAGTCTTCTTCAGGTCCTGGCTGCTCATGCAAGCCATGGTGATAAGATGCCCCAAGAACACAAGACTGTCATCAACAATGCATGGGATTAGCCTATTGCCAGCCCTGTATTGTCAGGGACAAAAGCCTTTGGGGGCCTTTGAGGCACACCCTGGCTTACTCTTGGATGGCACCTGACAGCCTGCCAAGAGGGGCTTGGCTTAATGAGTTTCAGGAGGTAGTCCTGATTAGGCTGTTTGCACATCATGCCCACAGGTTCTTGTCATAGACCAATAAATAGCTCCCTGATTGGCAAGGAGCTCTCTATATATATTCTGTAGCATATCTGCAGGAGAGAGATGGATGAAGAGATATGAGCAATGAGGAATGAGGTAACAGGTATGGGGTATGAGCAATGAGATCTGAAAGAGAGCAATAAAGAGAGAATGCCCATTCTTCCACCCATACGTGGTGTATGTGTGTGTGTGTGTGTGTGTGTGTTTATCATTGCCCCGCGGGCGGTGGGCAGTGACACTGTATCAGGATGGGAAACTCTGACAGATGCATGTGGTACTTAAAGGGGTGAGAAAATCATTTGTTTGATAGAAACAGAAAATTTAAAACATAGGAGTCTGTACCAAATAATCTAGAAATCTAGTCTTTACTTATTTTCATCATGTTAGGTGACTTCTTCTTGGTAGATAAAAATACTACCAAGAGGCCTGGTTGTCAGGCAGACCTTCCAGGGAAACAGGCTTTGGGAAGAAGCTTCTTTACATGCTGGAGTTGGGAAAAGGATGATGCTGAATTTAGCTACTATGTATGGCTTTTCCTTGTCTCCCTCTTCTGTGATGTGAGGTCCGGGACAGAAATGTCTGCATTCCTCTGGGATTCAACTTGAAAATCCCAGGTTAGGAAGCTAAGAAGATTCACACATATAGTTCATCCTATCTTTCCTTAAAAGATCAAGAGAAACCATTGGCTGTGAAAGATAAAACCAGCCCCTGTGAAAGATAAAACCTACCCTTTTTGTTAAGAAAATGCTGAGATTAGCCAAGGCTGATGGCACTTGGTGTCTGCATGACCTTCTTTCTATACATAGCTACCAGTGCACACAGGCTGAGGAGAGACCATCCATTTCTGCCTTATGTGCATATTACCAAGCCTTGCTTTAGTGTTGAACTATTCTGCTAAAGGCCCCAGAAGTAGTATCAAGAAGGAGTTTGAAAATGGCATAAGAGTAAGAGCCTGAAAGAAGAGGAAAATAAAACTTCCTGGCCTAAAAGGGAACGTGTGGAAGTGCTGACTGCTCCAGAACCGGAGGTCAGGGTTCTGCTCTTTCCATGGAGCTTTATCCTGTGCTTTCCTCTTCTGAATTCTTAAGGTTTCAGATGGCAAGGGTATGGGGAATAATTGAAACCTCCAGCTGACTCCATATTGACTCAGAGCCTTTTTGTTGGTGGCTGGTAAGATTCACGGGTAAGGAACTAAACTGTTCAGCTTGGTGGTTTTACCCAACCTCAGGAAAGCAGTACACAGGATCTACTAAGAAACAGGGCTGGGCGTCACTGGACTAAGAGAAGTTTGGATTTTAGCGAGCGGTGGGTACACATTTCTCATGGACAGGCTCAAAATTTGTCAGAGCAGGAAGAGAACTTTGGGATCATCTAACTTAATACCTTAATTTTCACTCATATAAAGTGCTTGTAACTGAGCCATGTTCTAAGAGTTATTCAGTGTGCCAGGGATAAAATACAGTTGTAAATAAAAGGTCCATAGCTTTGTCCTCAAAAACTTTTAATAGCGGCCCAGCTGCTGCCCCCCACCCCTGCCTCGACTCAGGACAAACTATATGCCCAGCACCGCCAGCCTCATCGAGGACATCGATAAAAAGCACTTGGTCCTATTTCGAGATGGAAGGACACTTCTAGGCTTTTTAAGAAGCATTGATCAATTTGCTAACTTAGTGCTACATCAGACTGTGGAGCGTAATCACATGGGCAAAAAGTATGGTGATATTCCCTGAGGGATTTTTGTGGTCAGAGGAGAAAATGTGGACCTACTAGGAGAAACAGACTTGGAAAAGAAGAGTGTCACGCCCCTCCAGCAAGTGTCTATTGAAGAAATTCTTACGAACAAAGGATGGAGCAATAGACCAAACTGGAAGCAGAGAAGCTGAAAGTTCAGGCTCTTAAAGATCGGGGTCTTTCTATTCCTCAAGCAGACACTCTAGATGAGGAGTGAGTCCTTTGCTCAGATGCTCTTGGAGAGAGGGACTGTCACTGAATGGAAGTGACATCCTGGTCACCTCACACTTTGACCAGAGACTAAAGTTGAAAAGCTATTTTTATTTTTAATTCTTTCACATATGTCAGCATGAAAAAAAATGGGATTTTTTTAAAAACAAAATCATGGTAGATTTTGTTTTATTCCTGTTTTTGAGACTGACTCATACTCTATAACCCTGACTGGCCTGGAACTCACTCTGTAGACCAGGCTGGACTTGAATTTGCCATGATCCTGCCTTTGCCTCCCAGGTGTGTGCTACCACACCAACTTCATTGTTTAAAGAAACAGAGGCATGGATACATCATTGCAGAGCTGGTGCTTTTCTTACATTGCTTTTCTTATCCCAAATTCGACTTTGTAGGGAACATTTCTTCATTTACTTGTAAATAAAAGATGAATCTCAAAAAAAAACTTTAAAAAAAAATATTTTATATTTTCAAGCAGACAGAGAGAGAGAGAGAGAGAGAGAGAGAGAGAGAGAGAGAGAGAGAGAGAGAGAAAGATAGCACCAGGGCCACCACCTTGTGGGTCTGGCTTATGTGGGTACTGGGGAATTGAACCCAGGGCCTTAGGCACTAGAGGTAAGTGCCTTAACCACTGAGCCATCTCTCCAGCCCTCAAAAAAAACTTTTAATAGAAGTGAAATATTAGCCAAATGATCACACAGTCCATATATGACTACAAACCCTATAAGAGCCTCAAAGACACAAAACAAGACGTCATGAGGGTTCTCCTTTAGCAGGTGGCGGCTGTAGGAAGGTCACCTTTCTTAGGAAGTGATGCTTGAACCAAAGGCTGAGTTAGAAGAGGAATTACAGGGAGATATGGGAAACCTGTTTCTGCTTCTGTTTGAAGTCAGAGAAAGCAGAAATACTTTCATGTTTAGGGAACTCATTCAGGAAATGAATGAAGCATGGAGGAAATGCCCCCTCTTATTCTACAGAAGGATCCCAGGAAGGAATAGTATGAGGCCACAGTACTCCATTCTTTTGTAGGCTTTTTAAGGGCAATCTTAACCACAACCTCTCAGCAGACTCAATCCAACTGAAAATAGCTGAGGCACAGTATGAGATGTGGCCAGCACAGAAAGTCTGGTGGAAAGACATGCCCAGTCAACCTAAAACCCAGAGGCCATTCTTCTTAATGTGAGTCATTTCCATAGGTTTCAACAGAGTTTTTTAGTTAAATTCCACCAAAATGAAAGACAGTGAGTGAATCTCAAGCTTCCTTGTTAGCCCTTCAGCTCAGAATTGGATGTCACCTGGTGATGTCAGGTGTTCCTTACCCTGTTCACCAAGCCCACTCTGCCCCTAGACCTCATTCACCTGGGACTTGAGACCCAGGCTTTGAGGACACCAACCTTTCCTAACCATTCCAGGGTGGGATGGGGAGGGGGGTCAGGAATGAGACTTTCCATTCTCAGCTACAAAAAACTTCTAAAGGGCCTCCATTCTTTACCAGTGAAGCAGGGTTTTCAGACCCCAAAAATTCTTCCCAAAGGGTGCAGATTGCTTTCCTACAGACCACCATGAACAGCTGTGCCATCCCTAACCAGGAAACACACTAAGCGACCTTACTAGTCATCCTGGGATGTGGGAGAGGAAAGACAAAACATTGGTTGAAGATTGAGACCCTTGGAGTCAAATAACCCCACTGAATCCCAGCCCCAACCCTCCTGAGCTATGTGTCCGTGACAAGTGGTGCAACCTTGTCTTAAACTGGAAATGATATTGGTACCCGCCTCATAAGATTGCTGTGAGGCTCAAACAAGTTTGTTCAGTGTTCAGAGCACCACCTAGGCCACAGTGGCTTCTACATATGTGACAGTAAGGCCTATAGAAGCAGCAATGGATCTATGCAAGAGCGATGATCATGACTGTCATGATAGAAGTGTGGCCATGCTCTGAGCGGAATGCTTTAGGGTGAACATTCACAGACGTCATCCAGAGTCTTGTTAAAATGGAGATTGATTCAGTCTGTCTAGGGTGGGCATGGGTGCATTTGTAACAAAGTCCCAGGAAATGCTAATGCTGCTTGCTGGTCTCTACTTGTGAGACGAGGCCCCAGAGTGCCTGTTCTGCCTGGAGCTGCAGCAATTGCATCCAGCCTTGCTGGTGTTCTGAGGTTCTGCAGCTCCAAGACTGAAAACGTGGTGATCCTGTCACACAGCTCTTTCAGGTCATTTGTATAGTAAGGCCTGGGAAAACGATGCTGGTAGAGGAGCATACACACTCACTGGCCCAACTGTACTACAGAATATTTATTTAAAACTTTATTCACTTATTTTTGAGCATGTGATCACTGCAGAGGGTAAGCCAGGAAGACACCAGGTTCCACCCAAGGAAGCATACTGATGGGCACTAGATTTGCTCCTTCTGGCAACAACAAAAACCATTCAGCAGAGTTAAGTGGGAGATGGGTACCTGCATCCAATGCTACAGCATGACAGGTGTGAACAGCTAGCTCAGCATGAATTTTCTCTCTGACAGTGTGGCCTCTGCCATTATCATTCCTGCCTAGCTGGCATCCTCAAGATCACTTATGGCCTCTCACTGGTCAGTCCAAGCCTTTGCTTCTACCCTCTCCTTGGCCTATTCATTCATGATTATACCCATGATACCCTCCTTTTCAAAACTATTCTCTTCTTGTCTCCATGACAAGGTAACTATAGTTTGCCTTCATCTGCTCATCAATTCTTCACACACTTGACTCCCTCTCTCCCAGACCCCTCCAACTCTGGCACAAAGATTCAGGCCTGTCTGCAAGCAGCTTCCAGCTAAATGGGGAGACAGACATGGATACGGCTAATTAAAAAGTTAACTGTATTTCCAAGAGTTAGAGCAGAAGACCTGCAGAAAGATGAGAGAGAGAGAGAGAGAGAGAGAGAGAGAGAGAGAGAGAGAGAGAGAGAGAGAGAGAGAGAGAGAGAACACCTGGGACAACCTGGGAAAACATGAAACCGCTTCTATAGGAGGGGGAGCTATGGCCCCAGAGGAAGCATGTCCATCTCTCTTCTGCTCGAGTGGCCATCCAAACTACTCCCACCTGTACTCTGTGTTTCTATCTTTAAGCTAGAAACTTCATTGACTTCACGAAGAGTTCAATAGTCACCACCAAGCAGAGTCCAAAGCTACACTGATATCTTCTTTGCCTGTCTCCATGAGACTATTAGATACGTCTACTATGCTATCTCACCAGCTCATCACCAAGGAGCTAAACTTGAGCCCATCTTCTTCATGAATCTAAGTCTCCATAAGGCTGAAACCTGCAGTCACTCCTGCCTGCTTCCTCACTAGTAATCCACAAAGCAGAACATCTGTCATTACTATTGTTTCGCTATGCCCACTGTGTTCTTACTATATCTTGCCGGAATTGGCGAGCAAAATGTACCAGTTCCTTATACTCAAACTATTCGGCACCTAGACATTCTGCACCACCAAATCCTCTGCTACAGGATTTGCATGCAGAAGACATTTAAAGCTTATTTGCAGAAAGGTTCAAACATCAGGAGTAAGTTCCAGCAAGGAACAGGTCAAATAAATTAAAATCATTCCAGGTACTCCCTTTGCTACACAGACATGTGGTGTTTACATTCTGTTATCATTTAATCAGATTAGAGATCAAGTAGCCACATGCCTCTGGGGTGTGTGAAGTGTTTCCTGGAAAGATTAATGGAGCAGGATCTTCCCCAGAAAGGGTGGCCCAGAGAAGCTCCCAGAGAAGACTGAACCTTTTGCCTGGAAAGGTCTGTGCTGGTGCATGGATCTACCAGGCTGCTGCTAGAACTCATGGACTCTAGAACCCAGCTTCATCAGCCTTCCAATGGGGATCGAAGACCAGTGGCACTCTGGGACTCCTCAAGGCCTTTAAGTCCGGATTGGAACTGCTGGGACATCCAGAATCACGAACCAAGAAGCTGCCAGGCTCTCAGACTCTCCAGTCTGCAGACAGCTATTGTTGGGCTGCCCAGCCTGTACCCAGTAAGCTAATCTAATAAATCCCCTTTGAAACACGTATTCATTCAACCAGTTCTGTTCCTCTAGAAAGCCCGGACTAATTCACATGAGTAGGGCAGGAGAACCACAGGGAGGGTGGTGACCTGGGAGAGGCAACGAATCCCTTAGCCTGAAGAGGTGAGTGGAGACAGTGGTTACAGGGATCAGGGATAGAGCCCTTTGACCCTTGGCGGCACCCTCCTCCTTCCTGCTGGCTCTTCATCTGCTGACCCCAACTGGAAGCTAGAGGGCAAGGCAGCCTTTTGATAATGGGGCCTTGTTGGTACCCCTGGATGGACAGCAGAGTGGAGAAGGGTAGAAAGCCAATGAGGTGTGGCAAAGAGAAAGCCTCTGGCAGAGAGACAATGAGTTAGAGTAGGGGTGGGGGGGCATATGGCTTTCTGTGTGCCATCATCAATCCATCAGCCAACAGAAGTTACTCTATTGGGAGGCCTTCCAAGCAGTGAGCCAATAACTCTACATACATCCTTCCATTAAGTTTAGAGAGATGGCTCAGTGGTTAAAGGCTCTTGTTTGCAAAACCTAATGGCCCAGGTTTGATTCCCCAGTACCTATGTAAATTCAGATGCACAAAGTGGCACATGTATCTGGAGTTCATGTATCTGTAGTGTCAGAAGGCCTTGTTATACCTATTCTCTCTCTCTTTCTCTCTCTCTCACTCTGTCAAATAAATAAAATGTTACAAATTTTTCTTATAGGGAAAAGAAGCAGTTTAGTTCTAGTGGGAAAAAGATAAGAGGGAAATGAAGAGCAAATATGGTCAAAATATTTGCATACATATGAAAATGTCAAAATTAAAAATAATTTATATAAAATTGATTTTTTCCCAGCAATCTTCATAAACATGAACGAACAGAGGCTTAGCTACACCAGAAAATCTATCCAAGACTGCATGCCTGCTAAATGATACAACTGATGGTAAAAGTCAAAACATCACAACTCCTGCTCTTTAGCAACTGTCTGAACAAAAATGACAAGTACACTGCACATGCACCCCACCTGTCATGTCCTCAGGTCCCAGATGGGGCCTCATAGCCCTCAACAGTGTGTCTCTCATGACAGCTTGTAATCCACTGGAAGTCTATGCATCAAGATATGCCATCCCTCCACACCTCTGCCCTACTGTCTTCCTGCTGTGTGTAAGACAGAGGCAGATATCCTTTGGGACCTGCTAGTGTTATAGATCCCTCTTATTCTTTTTTGGGGGGAGGGAAGTTTAAAGGCAGGGTCTTACTCTAGCCCAGACTGACCTGAATCTCAAACTGTATCACCAGGCAGGCCTGCAATTCATGGTGCTCCTCCTACCTCAGCCTCTGGAGTGCTGGGATTAAAAGCCCATGCCACCATGAGCAGCTTCTCTCTCTCTCTCTCTCTCTCTCTCTCTCTCTCTCTCTCTCTCTCAGGTAAAACTATGATGCACATTATAGGCAACTGCAAAAAGTAAACATTTTACAGTGTATGAATGATCACCTTACAGACAGCTATGGAACCATCCATCACTTAAAGTGAGATGTAGACATCATATTCTTTTAAGTCAGTTCCCTGACCTACCAAGACAGTACTGGTAAGATGTAACTGACCACATAGTAAAAAAAATAATGTGTATCCAAAAATACATAAAAATTATTTCATAAAATTCAGCAGTCATTCATTCTCCAGGCTTACACTTTTCAGCATGAGCCTTTTAAAAATGCTCTGTGCTTAAATCTCAGCATTATGTCCCTTCTCTCTCTCTCTCTCTGCAGTTCAATAATTCTGTTTTTATTTATGACAACATTTCTTTTAAATACTTTTCATTTTATTTTAGCTATTATTCATTTCTAAAATTTGCATTTAATTATAGTCCATATTTTCTGCTTCTCTGGGAAATAATTAACCTCATCTTTGATCTCTTTAGATATAGCATCTCAAGACCATAGCTGGTTAATTCCAGTATCTTGTATGCCCTATGCATCTGTTTCTATTGTTTATAGTTTTTGCTTATTTTCATTTATTTACTTTGTCTTCTTGGGTACTGAGTTTTATAACAATTTAGACCTTATTTTTTATAAAATTATTATTCAAAATAATTTGGCAGCTTTGATGGTGTTATCTTTCACCAGAATTTTCATATTTGTTTCTGTCAGGCATCTTTTCCAAGTGTCATAAGATTTAGAATATTTTTTCAGCATAGCTAAATGTTGTCTTCAGTGGGACAGCTGATCCACATCACCTCATCTGTCGATTCAGAAAGCAAAAGTAGCCTGCATTTCTTGGGAGCAATCAATGTAGAAGTCCCTCAACGTTTTCCTGTGACCCTTCACCACCTAATAAGGGAATTGGGTTGGAGAATATGTGGGTATAATCTAGAAGACTGAAAAAATATTTTCTCAGGGAGGCCAGACATTGACTAGAGCTTCTTGGAATGGAATTTCTGAGAGTGGGTGTCTGCAGAGTGACCCCAGGTCATGTACTGTGGTCTGGTTGCATCCATCACAAACTCTCACTTTTCCTCAGAAATGTAGAAAAGGTATAGCTCTGGGGAAAACTGAAAATTTTCTCCATGGTTGTGGTAGCAAATCAAATGTACCCACTACAGTTATCAATGGTCAGTTACTATGGTAGCCTGCTATATCTCTGTAGCTAATGTTCCAACTTTTAAACCCAAGAAACTCACAGCTTGCTTTTCCCTAAGGTGACATGTAACAAATAGCCATCCTCACTGTCTTCTGTGCCTTGATGGCAGCTCTCATCATCAGTCCCTCGTCCTATGTGATTCGAACAAAATGAAGACCCAGACTCACTTATTCACTCATTCTGACTCAAATCACCAATGCATTTCCAGGGATCCCAGCACTGGCCCCCTTCTCATAGAGGGGGAAATCTCCAAACATCAGGCTTAGTTTAAAAAAAAACTATGCATTTTAGATTTGTGGGAAATATACCAGGCTATTTCATCAACCATTGTCAAATCAAGTCACTTGATTTTGGGGTTTATTCAACATCTTTAAAATGAGGTCACATATAAGAAATGTCACTTTGATTCAAAACGTTGTAAGGTTGTTATTTAGTTGTTTCCAAATATCTTAAGAAATTACTGCTAGTCCCTTTCCTTCCTCCAGTCATTACTATGCCTTATACACAGTAAGTCCTCAATAAATGTGTGACAAATTATATATAACATATAATGTGCGGGGAATGCTTTATATCTGCTAACATATTAATCCCTCATTTTGTGCTTTAAAAATCAAGTATGCTTCCATATCCATGCATTTTTTGAAGCAAGAAGTACTCAACTAGACTCTCACCATAAGCATTTTATAAAGTGAAAAAAAAACCCTGTTTTGGGAAATACACAAGAGAAAATAGCACGGGCACCATCATGCCACCGGATTTCTGACAAGGGGCAGTTTCCTGGCTAACATGTAAAGAGCTAGAGCCCATCAGACCACTGCTGTCTGCTGATCTGAGCAGGATGAAGGCAGATCAGAACTTGGGCAGCTGAAGCGGTTTGGTGGAACATCATGGAAGTGTCAGCTAGGTAGATAAGGAATCCGGGTATTTTGTGTAACACTGCTATTGCACATGAGCAGGTGAAATCACCAAGGTGTGTCAGACGGCAACCTCTCGGGATTTGAGAGTAGAAAGGAGGCACCACAGGCTCACGGGGCTGGAGAAAGAGCAGCACCAGCAGGCTGGAGTTCCAGCCCTCCCATCCAGAGAGATGTAATCATGTCAATGACAATCCCAACACCAGAAAGGACATCATTCAAGAGCAAGAACTTTATAGTAAGACATAGTCTAAATATACTCTTACAAAGTCTAAAACCTAAGGTGAAGGGGAAATGGAATTTGAATGGGTTGAAGGTTTGGGGTTTTCTGCACCAACAAGCATCTAACCAAGTTCATAGAAGCTCTTAAATTAAGTAAGCTTGCCTGCTGAAGATTCAAAATACTTAGGGAGATGCCAGATTCCTAAGTCTCTGTAGCATATTACCCACGAGTCCAATGCTCATTAAAAAAAAACCCTAGATATGTAAAGCAATAGGAAAGTGTGATACAGAGCCAAAAAATCAATAAGAAGCAGAAAATGAGATTGTTTATATGTTAGACTTAGCAGACAAGCATTTTAAAAGTTGTTACATATACATTTAAATTAAGGAAAATATCCAATGAGTATATAGTGTTGAAGAGAGAATAAAATAAAAGAGAACCAAATGGAAATTCTATAGTTGAAAATTAATTGAGCTGAAGGCAGAAATGAAAAATTCACAGAATAAATTCAATAAACACAGAGCCGGCAGAAGAAAAATATGAGCTGGGATGATATACATATGTGCATTTTAAGTCTGTGATAGTCAATCTCTGGTTGTCAATTTGACAGGATGTAAAATCATCATGGGGGGGGCAGCAGGGAGGAAATCCTTGGGCAAATCTGTAAGGGGTTTTCTAGATTAGGTTCATTAAGGTGGTCAGACCTACTCTGACTGTGTGCAGCACCTCCTTGGCTGGAGTCCCGCACTGAATAAAAGCAGAAAGCAAGCTTTCATGTTTCTCTCCTTCCTCACTGTGCACACAGTGTGACCTCCTGCTCCTGTTGCCGGGCCTTCTCTGCCACTTTGACTTTAACCTTGAACTGTAAGCAGAAAAAAAACCCCTTCCTCCTTAAATTGCTTTAGTTGGGTATTTTGTTGCAGCAAAAAGAAAAGTAATTAATATAGTCTCAGAAAGAGAAGCGTGAGATTGGAACAGAAAAAAGTATTGAAAACTAATCACCAAGTTTAGCTTTCTAAACTTGAGGGAGCCTCCAGCTACAGAGGTTATGTTATGTTAAGAGTTCAGAAAACTCCAACAAGGACAAACATAATGTGCTTTCCTTATAGCACATCAGGGCACATCGTACTAAAATGTCTATAGCAAAATTAGAAGGAAGATCTTGAAAAGTCAATAGAAAAAGAAACATAGTCAAGGGAACCATCAGAATGTCAATGACTTTTCATTGAAGAGAACTAAGACCAGGAGAAAATGGTATAACATATTTAAAGTTATTGGGGTGACAAAGAACCCTGTCCACCAAGAATTCTGTAAATAACAAAAAATATTCAAAAAGAATATGATAAAGATATTTTCTGAGAAGTGAAAGCTGATCGTTCAGCAGCAGCAGACCTGCATTTTAGAAATGCAGTGTGGTCTTCTTCAGCATGTAGGGAAGAGTGCCAGAAGGAACTTGTTTCTACAAAAGGAGCGAAAGCACCAGAAATGGCAAATAAAAAGGCAAATGCAAAAAGACTATGTTTCAGTTTTGCTCATAATTTACTTAAAGGACAGCTGGCTGTTTAATATAAAAATGGTAAAACGGTGTGGTTCATAATATATGTGAAAGTAAAAGATGTTATAAGAATCACACAGGACAGAGGGTTCTAAATCAAATTATACTATCATAAAATTGTAATGTTCCTATATATTTAAGATGTGTGAGATTGAGTGAATATAATTTGTACTTCAATCAAGTTGCTCCAGTTTGGATCTTGAATGCCTCCTAGATGTCCATGAGGGGGATGTGGGACTCTTCCTCTCTCTCTTCTACTTTCTGGTCATAAGATGAACATTTTCCTCTGCAGTGGGCTCCCCACCATTGTGTGCTGCCTCACCACAGGTCCAGAGCAACAGCCCCAATCCCTCCTGGACTGGAACCTCTGAAATCATGAGCTGAAATAACCTTTCTCTTTATAGGTTTATTCCCTCAAGTATTTGTCACAGTAATGAAAAATGGGAGTTATCTTACATTTAAAAACAGGAGTAATTTTAAAAATCACACATAGAAAGTCCACTTGGACCCTGAGGTAGGTGGGCAGGAAGTTGGACCCACAGGAATGCTGACAGCTAATATCTGTTCAGTGCTCCCAAGGTGTTGAGCACTCCTCTGAATGCTTTACCAGCATTTGCTTATTTAATCCTAACAAGTCCACTAGTTGAATTCTATTTTAACCCCCATCTTGTAGGTAAGGAAATTGAGGCATCCAGCTAATAAGTGGTGACTGACGTGTTGGTGTTCCTCTTTCTCTTAGTCACCAACTGTATGAATCAACATGAGAAAATGAGCCATGAGTAAGAACACGGAGATCATGTCCTGTGTATTGATCACTTACTGGGACAATGACCTCCTGTGTCTTAATTTCACTCTCTCCTCCTTTTTATTTCCAGTACTTAGAAAGCCTGGGTCATTTACAAGCCTGAGTGGCCTTGATTGTCACCATTATTTTTGATTAGGTGCTCATCACTTTGCTATTGGCTGTTTTTCTATGTTTGAGATCTCCAGGGAAAGGCCAGGTGCAGAAAAGAGTCAATCATGGAGCTGAAGTTTAAGCGTCAAAGCCCATGAAACACGAGTGGACTCTCTAAGCTGGCTGGGCAGCGGCGCAGCTCCTTGTTGGGACAGCCAGGCTCATCCTGCTAGATCCCGTTCCTTTCCACCAGAAGCAGCTTGTACTTCTTAGGGGGAAACATTTGAGCCTGTCTATAAATTAGGGGAGATGTCCTTGTTTCTTGGTCTACTGGGCTGGTTAATCAGCTAATTAAGCTTTGCCCTGAGGCTACACTGTTATCACCACCTACCTTGTGTTCTCAAGTCAAAAGGAATTGCCATTGCTGGGCAAGAATCCTGCTCCACAGAAATGGGACTTGGCTCATTTTTCACTATTGTTATCTTTTAGTCCCTCTCTACTAAATAATAGAAATTTCCCTAGTCTAGTCACACATTGTTATTGAATTATTTCTCACTAAAACTCCAGACCAGCAGAGACAGAACTGAGATGCTTGCTGTGGTTCACTGACTCTGCCTTGGGGTCATCTCTCTTTCTTACTCATGGCTGTGGCCAAGGGGCTTGTGTGGGGTGGACTTAAAAGACTTTGCTGTTGGAAGAGCTCAGGGCTCATGGCTTGTCCTTAGTTGTAGCAGGGCCATTATTAATCACATTTTGTAGACAGAGAAGCAGAGGCAAAGCAGAAAGCAGGAAACAGTGCACAGTAGAGCTGGGGCAGAGCTGGGCCCTTGGACTCCTGCCTCAGGGGCGCCTGAAAGGGAAAGGGACCAAGCTACACAGCTGAGGCAAGAATGGGGCACAGGAAAGGGCCATCTGCAGGGACAGGTCAGGAGTCACTGACAGAGACATGGAAAGAAGAAGCTTCAATTCCTTGATGCAGCCATAGAAGGCTTTGGAGGTGCGCGGGGTCCTATTCTAAGTTCTCTTCTGTTTCTGAGAGGCAAGCCACACAAAGCTCAGGCCAGCTCAGGGCTCCCTGAAACAAGCAAGCCAGAGCATATGCACAGGAGCTTTCCCAGAGGAAAGCCACCTGTGTAAGATGTGGAGAGGTCACACTGGTCACAGTTATCCTCTGGAGTACCTTGAGATCAACAGCCCGAAGTTACTTCCTGCCACAAGGTGGACAGCACAGCAATGGTGTGCTCTCTCTCTCTCTCTCTGTGTGTGTGTGTGTGTGTGTGTGTGTGTGTGTGTGTTCACACCAATGTGTGCCAGGGGCCCTATGGGCTCCACACATTCTACAAAACTGAAGGCCCATCATGGTGTAGGAACTAAGTCTTGTCTGCTATGATTTCGGGAAGGCCTGAGAGCTCTGGCTGCAGTGTTTCCATCTTAGTGGTAGACACTTACATGGATTAGCAATTGACAGTTTGTTCTGACCTAGCAGGAGGCATGCAAGGTGTGGTTACTTCCTGCTTCTTGGGAAGAAGAGGAAGGAAAGGTGCCCAGGGCTATGTGGCCAAGAGACGGCTGAGTAGGAGACAGCAGAATAGGAAGAGTCTGAGAAGCAGTGAGAATGGGTGCCCTGCACACATGCCTGGGTCCTCTTGAGAGGCTTTCTAAGAGAACCTTCATGTTAGTGAGTGCCCTTTGGCACGTGAGATCCTTTTAGGAAGAAAGGACGAAAAGGTAGAGAAAGTAAAATATACAGTGAGGGGAGAAATAGGGTGTCATTCCAGGACACAACAGGAGGAAAAGCAACAGGAAGCCCAGTGAGAGTCAGTGAAGGATGGCAGGTGCAGAGAGGGTGAGTGCTGAAGGCCCAAGGAGGTGTGGAGACGAGCCAATGCTCTCCAAGGCACAGTGCAGGTCCAGAGGGAGAACCTGCTGCCAGTCCTCTGCCCACTGCCTGTGCTCAAGTGCATTGCCTGCTGTCATCTGGGGCTAAATCACGTTGACTGGGATTAAAGGTAGTTGGAAGATGGTGATAGAGACAGTGAAGTGATGGAGGTAAACCTATTCTCTGACCCAGCGAACTTCCCTGAGACTCAGTTTTCTTCATAAGACATCAATTAAAGGGCCAAGTTATGTGATTTTTGAGAATCTAGGCAGATGTCTTCATCAAACTTGGAATGATAAAGTGCCTTTAAATTCAAGAGAGGGTTTCCCACTGCTTGCCATGTCCTGCCCAGGCTTAGTTTAGTCCTCTTCCTCTCTAGCACAGATTGAGCAACCCTGGGCCTTAAACCTCTGCCTGGGAGGAGTGACAGAGACTATAAATCTACTGCGGCTCAACTACTAACAAGCAAACTGCAGGCAGAACAGCATGGCTGCTTCTGGGCCATGAAAGTGTGGAAACAAAGGAGAGTTGGTATTTATTTATTTATTTATTTATTTGAAGTAGGGTCTCTTACCAGCTCAGGTTGACCTGGAATTCACTCTGCAGTCCCAGATTGGCCTCAAACTCACAGTGATCCTCCTACTTCTTTCTGCCTCCTGAGTGCCATCAGATCCAGTCTGGGCTGCGTTGAGTTTTGGCAAAGGTCTCATGAACTTTCTCACCTCTTTCTCTTGGCTCCCTTGATTTAGTCTAGCCTTTGAAGGCTTTCTCTAGGGGGACATGTTGGGATATATGGAAGGAAAAAATGACCCTTGCTTACTGTTCTATAAGCAAGCATACTCACTGCCTACACGCCTCAAACACTGAATGATAACTCTCCACATTCACTGCTCCCATCTGTTATGTGATGCTTCTTGATCCATGTAACTGATTCTTCCATCCACCATATATGCCTCATACTCCCCTTCTGGGGAAGAGTGGAGGGCTCCCAAGAGGGGGGATTGATTTCTTTTACCATGGAAGAATCTCTCTAAATAAAAGCGACCACATCTTTCAATCACAGGGAATTTCATTGTGAGGAGTCTGATTTTTATTATAATCAGCGTGATAAGCTTTCTGCATGCATCTCCAGGTTTACGCTGCCCTTTCTTTCCATAACCTCCTGGAACGTCACTGCATGTTTGTCCTTCAAGAGGCATTTCAAGTGCTACTTCTTCTCTGTCCCCCTCCCAGAAGTTTGGTATTCCCAAAGTTGACCTTATTATCTCTTACTTAAAATCTTTTGGCATTGCTAATGTTTATTTTATATATTATTTTATAAATATTTTTTACTATGCTAAGATCTTTGAGAACACACTTAGCACCTGATTCACATCTGAATCTTCAATGATGGCCAGAGACTTCTCCCATAAAAAAGGTACTCACAAATCTGCTTGAACAACTGACATAATTGATGACTGAGGGACTCTCAGTTATCTCTCTCTTACCATAATCTGTGATCAAAACTCCAGTGGCACTTAGTAATATAACAACATTTAAAAGAGCCAACTGCTTGTGTCCCTAGCACATGTGGCTGAGAGCCGTAAGTTTCAGAAGCCACACACTTGACCTCTGTTATAAGAAACAGCACCCTGTACATCACATATCAGTTCTGTTTGTTTCTACAGCTCACACAATAGTCACAGAAATCAAATAAGATGGAAGACTCTAGACTGGTAAATATAGCATATTACATATGGGGGACTTTCAGCCTGCACAGCCTCTGATGAGCTGGGCAGCTTTAGCCACTGTGTGTGACTGTGTCACTCAGCACGATGGCCTGGCAATGGTATCTGCACAGTCCACCACTACAGATGTTTAAGATGCAGCTGTGAAAAAGACTATTAAAATTTTGCCCCCTGAAGTGATAAACAAACAATCACAAACACATGTAGCATGGTGAAGTGTGAAAATTAAGACAAGAATGGACCATAAGACATGGGGGAGAATGGCTGACACAGGATGGCAAAAATGACACCCTAGAAGGAGATGACATCTTAGCAGAGACTGGAGGAGGTAAGCAGGCATGCATGTGTGTGGCTGAGTCAACACCACTGCAGGCAGAAATAGTGGCACCTGCAAAGGCCCCTTCTTGGCAGAGAGCTTGGACTACTAGAGGAATAGCAAGGGAGACCCGGAGGGTGTTAGAGGGGAATGTGCAGGAGGCAAGGGCAGAGAGAAGCACGAGCACTCGGAGCCTAGGACTCCCCGTGCCCTAGGCCTCTAAGCAGGCCAGGAACAGAGGACTGTGTGCACTGTGGTATCCAGTCTGGGCAGCAGCATGCCTGGAAGCAGAGGACCTTTTTTAGATTTATTTAGGTGATGTTGGCTAGCAAGGAAGTGCAAGTGAAAGTAGTAAGAAACAGATTCCTGAAAACTTTGAAGCTGATAGGATTTTTCGATGGATGCAAAGAAAATGAAAAGAAGCCAAAGGTCTTTGAGCTGAGCAGCTGGAGAAGATCTGGAAAGCTGGAGAGTGGTTTCAGAGGTGTGCTCAGCCTAGGACACTCACGGGATCTTGGATGAGAACAGGACAGGCAAGTGAGTGTATAAGTTTGTTTAGGAAACTCACTTGATCTTAGTTAGAAGATAAGCAAGTGATATTTATCGTCACAAACCTGGAAGAGATGGGATGACTAGAGAATGAGTGTAATTGAGAAGAGCTTTAAACCCTGAGCCTGGAGTTCTCAATGTTACAAGGGTAGGAAATGAATGGGAAGCCAGCAAAAAATTCCAAGAAGGCAAACCACAAGGGCAGGGAAGTAAGAAAGCAAAGCAATCCAGAAACCAAATGAAAAGGTGGCTCAAAGGCAAGGGACAGTTAGCTATGCCGAGCGACCTACAGACAGACCAAGGATTCAGACTTATAAAGATATTGATGGTTTTACCTATTGAGAAAGTAATGAGCGTTGACTGGCAAGAAGGGCCATGAGTGGTAGGGGAGAGAGTCTAAGCCTGTGAATAATTAGATCAGCCTGACAACCCCTGGTTCCAACCACTGGTTCCTTCCCTCACTGAGCTGTTGACCAAAGCGACTCATAAGATTCCAACGACAAGACAGAATTCTGTCAAAGCTCTTGAATGCCCTCCCCAGGCCTGAGGCAAAACCCTATTACTGAAGAAACCACAGAATGCCATCGATCAGCATCGAGAGACTCTTCAACATCCAGAACGGTATCCAGCCCCCAGAAGGCAGTTAGTGTAGTGCTGGAAGGCACTGCACAGGCTGCCAGGGGAAACTGATCAATGACAGCTGGAGTAAACAGAGACCACTGACACGAAACACAATCTGCGGTCATGAGTAGGCTGACCACACCTCCTACTGGGAGAGAACAGCGAACCAAGAAACTCTTGTGTAATGGAGGAGCCTGGGCCTGGGGGAGACAATCAACAGCTTTCAAATTCGGCCAATTTTCCACTTAGTGAGGGGGACCCCTTGTCTGGAACTTAGGATTCAGGGCGATAGGCACCGGATCTCGTACTCTTGGGCTCCCAAGACAAGTTGCACTATGGGAGCGATTAACGGGGAGACTACTGAAAAGAGAATCTAGGTAATTCCAGAACTGTGTATATTTGTTAACCTACACTGATCTCATTCTACGATGGAGATTGTGTTTGTATTTTTCAGGATGCAGCGAGAGAGCTGGGGCCCACCTAACCCTACCAACCGACCATAGGCCGATAGCTGAGATTCTGGCAAGAGAGGACCCACCACAGTCATACCGTGGAGGATCCATATGGAACCCCACAGAGAATGTCGGGATGAACAAGGGACCCACAGCCACAGCCATTAAATCAACACAGGATAAGCCAGTGAGACAGAAACCAACAATTTTTGACACAAAGACCCCTAAACTCACAACCTTAAAGCAGCCTTAATACTCATCCACCACGACTCAGGGAACTATGAGGAAGAGGGGGTGGAAAGATTGTGAGAGCCATGGTGGGGGAGATTATCCAGAGGCATGGCCAGGAGAACCTGGCTGAATACTAGGCTATCCATGGTCCCCTGTCACAAGGACTGATCCAGACGACCCATGGAGGAGGTTATCCAGCGGATTGGGGAGGGGAGGACAGCAGGGAATTGGGGATAACAACTCATTGTTTGCCCATTGAATGTTGTAACTCATTATGGACAATAAAAAAAAAGAAAAAAAAAGATATTGATGGTTTTAGCAAAACCACAATGTCTGGCACAGCAGTGGGAGAGAAACGCTGGCTGGAGTGGATTTAGGAGATAACAGAAGACAAACAGCAGCAACAAGAGAGAGACAGCTCTTATGAGTTTTGCTAAAGTACATAAAAAGACAAGGGTTGGGAAGGTGGCTCAGAGGTGAAGGCACTTTATTGCAAAGCCTGTTGGCCAAGCTTGACTCCCCAGAACCCTCATAAAGCCAGATGCACAAAGTGGTGCATGGATCTGTAGTCTGCTTGTAGTGGCATGAAGCCCTGACACACCCGTATTATCATTCTCTCTCTCTCTCTCTCTCTCTCTCTCTCTCTCTCTCTCTCGCTCTCTCGCTCTCTCGCTCTCTCTCTCTTGCTCTCTCTCTCGCTCTCTCTCTCTTTCTCTCTCTCTCATTGCAAATAAATAAATATTTTTTAAAAAGGCAAACTAAGACTAAAATATGTGAAAGAATGTTCATCCAATGTACTTGGTCACCTTGACCTCATTCTTCACTTTTTAAAAGATAGAAGGACAATAAGCCGATGAGAAAAGGCAAAAAGATAGACTAAGCTTTTCCTTGAAGCTCAGAGATGAGCCATTCTTTTGATTAGTGGTCCACTGAATATAATACACCTTTGCCTACACTCAGAGCTACAGGCAAGGCTGTCCACCACTGAAAACCTTCTCAGTGTCATCATCTTCCTGAACCGCACACAGGTAACATTAGAACTTTGTGTCTGAGGTGCTCTGTTAGGCCATCATCTTCTCCAGGAGAAGATTCCAAGCAGCCTGACCTCTCTGTAACCACAGCTTAGTTCCACCATTCTTTGAGTGCAGGTGGAGGCAAGGCGCCCGCTTTAGGAAGTTCCTTCTGCAGGGAACCCCCAGCCACTCTACCTTACCTAGTTCTCCCGGGAACAGACTGAAGCATGAGTGGTTCTCATTAAGAATTTCTGTACTAATAACTGTAACAATTCTGTTGGCATCTAATTTCTTTGTGGAAGATGGCACTATTTGTTCATAGTCCTTTGTCCATGTTTCTTAGCAGGTATACTATCCATGGGGGATTGACTTCAGGGTCTGCTGCTTCCAGATATCTAAACCCCTTATATAAACAGTATGCTAACATCTGACCTGTTTACATCTCTCTCACACTTCAAATCATCTCTAGATGACCTGTGGCACCAAACACAATGTAAACACTATATAAACAATTATTGTGCTATATTTAGGGAATAATGATAAGACCAGCCGTCTGTATGTGTTCTGTAGGGACATACATTTTCTTATTATTTTCCATCAGTAGTTGGTTGAAGCCTCAGATGAAGAACCATGGGCATGGAGAGCCATCTGCATTTCTTTGTCCCATCATCTATGAGGTTAGCTGTGTGACTTACTTTTGTCAATGGAGTTGGAGAAGCTGTGAGGTGAGCCATGTGCAAGCAGAACCTGGGAACTTTTCTGGATTGCTGCTCCAGGCTACCTTCTCTGAACAGCTTCCTTCTGTCATGAGGACAGCAGGGCTTACATGGTGGATATTCTTGTATCTGTGGCTCTGGAATTAGATGCCAGGCAGAATCTGGTCCAATCAAGAGACCTGTGAGGCCAGAAGGCTGTAGCTGACCAACTCCCTGATGAACCACAAGTCAGACGTACATGTGTCTGCTTGCAGGCCATGTGGCATGTGGGATCATCTGTTCCTGCAACGAAAGCTGAGGGATGTGCTCTTGTTCTAAGCCGCCCAAGTCCTCCAGGGCAATGAGCTCTAACACCTCTCACCATGTGGTGAGGCCCTGGGCCTCTAATGAGCATGTAGGTAACAGAGTGTGAGAGTCATCATGCCCATGACAGCCTTGTGGTGGGAGTCTGGGGTGAACAAATAGTTTCCATCACTATCACATTGTCTGTACTATCATAAGTTCATTAAGTTATGTTCAAAGTCACTCATACCCTCTCTTCCCACTCCTTGCCAATCTATCAAGTTATGGAAGACTAACCAAGAACATTCACACTGTGCAGGCATCACAAAAATGGAATTGGTATAGGCCATCATATATACCATTCATATTCTAAGCACTCAGAATGGTCAAGGTCAAGCAGTGAATGCTTGTTTTAATTGTGCCTGTCAGGCTTAGCTCTATGTTGCTTGAGAAGCTCTACAATCTTTGCCAGGAGTTTCAGTAAATTCCTCAACCCAGGCTAGAGTCCAATATAAGCATTGCACAGAAATTGGGAATAATATAAGGCATAATTCTGGGCTTCAAGGGGCCTTTACTCTAACCGAATAAATAGGAGATACATGTGAAAATCTAAGGTAACCAAGAAGGACACAGTCCTTAATTCTTTAAAGGCAGTTGGTATGGTAAGAAAAGGCGCTGAGCAGGTGGGAGATCCGGGTCTAGCCCTGGCTTTGCTGCTAGTTAATTAAAGTCATAGCAAGATCCTTCCTCTATCTGTACACCTACAGAAAGGGATAACCCAGCATATCCTCTGTTATGACTTCAAGATATCACCAAGTAGCACAAATGCCACCAGGTACCTGTGACATACAGCACCCGCATGGAGGGCCATGTGCTCAGAGGAAGCTTCTGGTCCTGTGCCTCCATCTCCATAAGAGTCACAGGCTGAAGAACTTCCCCAAGGTATAAAATCTCAAGTCCAGAGTCCTTCGCAGGTATCACAGGTGCTGCAGGTTGAGAGAATTCTCCAGATATTGCCAGCCTAGGAGTGGATGGGCTGGGATTTGCTGCAGCCAAGGAGAGTGCTGGTGGCCTAGGTTAGGTACCTCCACAGAGGGAGGATGTAGAGTTGTTTACATGGCTGATATCCCAGTGGGCAGCATCCTTCCCAGTTCAGGGAGCTGGATCCCAGTCCTTGGAAGAAACCAGTTCTTCAATGGCTTGTGCGAGGTCTCTGTAAAGAGCCCCACACCCTGGTATGCCCCCTGGATTAGGAAGGAGGAAAGGATCTGGTAAGCAGCAAGACAGAGCTTTTAGGATGGCCAGTGATGCTATCTTGACGTTCTCTGGAAAAACACAGCAAGTAGAATTGATCTCACAGGCCAAGATTGTGGTTAAGTCTGCTTACTCCTGGCTTCCCTGCTGCACATGTGTTCATTCCCAGGCCAGCCTGTGGGGAGTACCAGAGGCTGAGGGGCCCTGACCCTTGCAGGCTGCCTTCCTCTAGCTGTGTGACTACTGGAACTTTCTCTGGGAATCTCCAGAAGGTGAGCTTCATGTGTTTGATGTGTTTGCATCAGAATTCCAGTTCTTTAAATCAAAAGGACCCTCCATTCACAGAAAACCAGGTTCCTTTGAAAAGTGCTCCTGGAAGTTCAGCTAAGGTAAGTGGAATATTGTGGCGAGGTAAGATTGTCAATAGGAACAAGAGCTTTACTTACTTGGGACTCCAGACACCAGCCGCAGGGGACGCAGCACTCGGAAAGCCCTCAGCGCCTTGACATCGAATCCGGCCCCTTTCCCTCCTAGAGCATTGGCCCCATCAGCTTTGGTTGCTTGTTCTAAAATTGCACTAAAAAGCCTAGAAAAGAGGAGGAAGAGGTGCCATCAGGACCATGGCTGGCTGCCCAGCTGGGCTCCAATCACAGAACACAGTCTGGACTAGCACAGTTTGCCACAAGTGTGGTTGCTGGAGGCCCACAAAGAGCTGTAGGTTGACATGTTGTTAGCAGGGGTATCACCATGCAAGGGGAAGGGTGACCACAGTCCAGAGAGGGCTGAGGGAGGTGAGGGGCAGTCCTTTGCCATCAGAAGGGTGTGAGCACACTTGGCTTTGCATGAAATCAGTGTCTCTGCACAAGTGTAAAGCAGAGGAAGTCCAATGTCTCTCTTGGGGTGCACTCATCACTCCATGGACGGCAGCTTCCCTCCTTTGAGTGCAGGGAACCCCTCTCTGCCCGCCCCTTCCTCCTAATGACCCCTTTCTTTGACTTCCCCTTCCAGAGCACAGACAAATGGCCTTAGAAATCTACCTCAGTTGCCAGCACACAACAGCCACTCAGTTAGCACTGCTGCAGCATCAGATGAGTCAGTGAGAGAGCTGCAAGGGGGACTCAACAGCACATGAAGGCAGATGCAGATTCTGCCCTGACACCGTGTCTGTACTGTGCACATCTCCAACAAGCTCCTACTCTCTGCAGGCACTGCGCTAGACACTCAACGAGAAAGACTGAGAGTGAGCAGCTTGTGGGCAGGAGACATGCAGCACGTGGTACTCCATGGGAATGTGGGTAGTAAGAAGGCAGTGGTTAACCGTCTAGAGCTACAGATATAGACGGACAACTGACAGGTCAATTTAGCACAGTGAAGGCCAGTGAGCCCTAGAAAATATGTGATTTGGGGCTGATGGGGCAAGGGGCCAGGGGGCAGGCTTAGGAAAGAATGGAAGAAGCTGAAGACAGAATAGAAAGCCCTGTCCAAAAGAAACAGCACAAGTCATGTGAGCTAAGTGAGTTTTTAACCTCTCTAGCAGCCATGTTAAAAAGTGAAAACATAGCTGGATGTGGTGGTACATGTCTTTAGTCCTGGCACTTGGGAGGCGGAGATAGGAGGAGAGCCTTAAGTTTTTTGTTTTTTTTTTTTAAAAATATTTTATTTATTTATTTCCAAGGAGAGAGAGAGAGAGAGAGAGAGACAGAGAGAGAGAGAGAGACAGAGAGAGAGAACGGGCGTGCCACAGCTTCCACCTTGTGCATCTGGCTTTACGTGGGACCTGGGGATTTGAACTCTGGTTGTTGGGGTTTGCAGGCAAGCACCTTAACCACTGAGCCATCTCTCCAGCCTGAGCCTTAAGTTTTAGACCAGCTGGGGGCTACTGAGAGAGTGCCAGGTCAGCCTGGGCTAGAGAGAGAACCTGCCTTGAAAAATAACAACAAAAAAGTATAAAAAGGTGAAATTAGCTATGATACTATGTAACTATTTTAATTTTTTTGTGTGTGTGTGTATGGGCACACTAGGGCCTCTTGCCACTGCAAACAAATACCAGACACGTGCTACTTTTTGTGTCTGCCTTTAAATGAGCACTGGAGAATGATCCTAGGCTGGCAGGCTTTTACAAGTGAGCAACTTTAACAGCAAAGCCATCTCCCCAGACCTTGACACTGTATTTTTACCTAACTCAACATTGCCAAAACATATCATTTCAACATGTAATGAAACATTTAATTAATAAAATATTTGTTATTCTTTGTTTTGTATTCATATCTCTGAAATATGGCGTATATTTATATTTACAGCACATTTCAGTTTAGGTATGCCAAGTTTGGGGTTCTGTAGCCACCCACATGTGGCTAGTGGCTACCCAGTGGGCAACTCTTTTGAGGAAGTTTGTGGACAGTGTGAGCAGAGGGAAACAGATGGGTAAGGGGAAGTGAGTGTGGAGCCAGGAAGTGTAGCTGGGAGGGACAACAGCACTCTTGTTTGCCACGGGAATCTTCCTACAGAAAGAATGGCCTGTGATGCAGGAGTGAGGAATGGCTGGAGGACTGGTGTCCTTCAGAAGGCAGAAAGGGGATGCATGGTGTCATGAGGGTGCTGGCCTTAGACAGGACACGGTGCAGTTGAACATAGAAGTGATGTGCCTTCAAGTAGGAGGAAAGAGGGTGCCTGCTTTCTCTCAGAGGCCCAGCAAGGCACTAATATAAGTAAATAAAGATACAGATGAGGTGTCCCTACAGGGCATCTACATCAAAGTTCTCCTCAGCATCTTTTCTCAGGGAAAGAGGCTCCAAGGTCATCCATACTGGAAGTGTGACAAGGGAGGCAAAGGTGGGGTAGGACCACCTAAGAAAGTGAACAGGGCTGGAGTAGGGACCTGCGGGAGAATTGTGGGTGTGACCAAGGACTAGTTTCAGGCTGGTGAGAAGTGGAAAGTGAGACTCAGTTCAGCCTTGCCTATTTCTCTACCCTCAGGTGCCATGAAGATTCCCATCTGGTTCTATTGGATGTAGGTGGGCGTTTTTCCAGGTGAGCGAGACAAATGAAACGAGGAATGGGGAAGCCAGTGTCCATGCCAGTGTGAGGCTGTAATGGTGATGCCAATTGGCAAATTGAGTGCATGTGAGCAGAAGTGGAGAGGGCCCAGAGATCAGGTGGCAGGGTGAATGAGCTGTTGGAGTCAGGGTGTGTTTCAGAGGAGGATGTTAGATGTGACTCTGGGGAGGGTAAGGTTACTGGTCTTGGCAGGAACTCTGGCTGCAGGCATGGGAGGGGTAGCTGAGACAGGAAGGCAGTCAGGATGCCTGGGGAAGGGACCTGGGAGCTGAGAAATGAGTGTTGGGGAGAGTCTGGTTATCTTCAAGGCTACTCAAAGGTCAGTAAGAGCTATGCTAAGGAGTGGGTCTGATGGATGACACAAGGTCTTCAGGAAAGGGAGGGAGGGTGTGGACTGAAAACTGAAAGATGAAAGCAGCCCCCCCCCCCACAGCTGCCACCCAGTGGAGGGAGGCCTCTGAGAGAGAAAGTGATATAGCTGATGGTCCCAGAAAAGAGTAAGCAAATAAAGTCTTATTGGAATGTAGTTCTATTCATTCATTTACATATTGCTATCCCCACCCCACCCCTTGACAGTGACAGACCTGCATAGTTCTCATCTGGCTCTTTCTAGGCAATGACTGCAGACCTCTGGGTAGATGGGAACAGGGGGCTCAGCCGGAAGTCTCAGGAGTAAGGGAAAGAGAGGAAAGGTTTTGGCATGGAAATGCATGACAAGGGAAGACCTGGAATTCTAGGTTTTTGGTAGCAATCAAGAAAAATATGGAGCAGAACAGTATGGGCAACTTTTATCCTTTATACTTAGAGAGGACTCAACCAATCACAGTCAGCAAAATAAACTGAGTGGAATATCATTATTAGTGGGGCCCAGGGTCACAGAAGAAACCCTGTATCAGAACTGGGTCCGCGTATCACAGGGAGTAATGAGAGGGGCAACTCTGGACCTTGAGCAACAGATTTGAGCTCCTTAAATAACT
>PVHP010008163.1:0-54145 GCA_004024765.1 Zapus hudsonius | reverse complement strand
GAAATCAAGCTGGAGCTGAGCTGGAAACCTCCTCCCTGTTAACCAGCTCGCAGAAAGCTGGAATAAGCTATGGTCGCTTGCAGCCCTATGGGAGAGAGAAGTCATCAACAGTGGTGAACAGCAGTGGACCTTGCAAGCCTTAAGACAGGCCAGCCAGGCCAAATGTGCCAACTGGGGCAATAGTGGCATGTCTTCTATGGGGGAAACCAACCACTTTCTAATTGGACTGGAGGCCTGCTCCATAGGAGGGAACACATGCCTGGCACTGAAGACCTAGTCAAAAGCCTATGTGGTGGGGGAGCTCATGAGCCCTAGGAGAGTAATGCCCAATGTTGTGTGGCTAAATGCATATATTATGCCCACCAAACTGCCTTATAAGCACCTTTTTAAAGTTATATACCTATATATGTTAATGCTACTCTCACTTTTGGCTAGAGAAACTTTTCTTCCCAGAAGGCAGTGACCACTGGGATGACTCAAAAGGCACCAGAGTGCTGAGAAGTGACAGTGTAGTGTTCAGCACTGAGACATCCTATCACACCATCCAAAGCAAAAGGTCCATTGAGGAAGAGGTGGCAGAAAGAATGTAAAAGCCAAATAAAGGGTAGAAGTGCTTAGAGTGCAATCTTCCAGTCACAAAATGGCCTTGATATTCATGACTTCTCCGTGCCAGATACTGCCTATAAAAGGAGGAAAAGATGATGACGCCAAAAGAAAACAGAGACTAGACCAGGTGTGGTGGTGCACACCTTTAATCCCAGCACTCGGGAGGCAGAGGTAGGAGGATTGCTGTGAGTTTGAGGTTAGCCTGAGACTACATAGTGAGTTTCCAGGTCAGCCTGGGCTAGAGTGAGACCTTACCTCAAAAAAACAAAAACAAAAACAAACAAACAAGACATGAGATACAAAACAGAGACTAATTGAAAGAGGAAATGGATTTGATGAAGGATAGATTTGAAAGGGAGAAAGTGAGAGTGGGGAGGGAATTAGCATGGTTTATTGTCTATAATTATGGAAGCTATCACTAAGAACATTTTAAAAAACTGGACAAATGGTAGAAACCAGTCATTCCCATACCTCGAGCATCGAAGAGCCCAGGCTCCTTGAAAGAGGGAAAATCCTATGACTGTCCCTGTTTACTGCTTGCAAATTTTCCAAGCTATGATACCAGGTGGAACAGGGAGGACCCCACACCAAGACTAGGTACAAGACGAAAGAGAATTCTCTAGAAAGCTATCTGAAGGGATCATAGTTGGGACTGTCCCATCACACCGCCCTTTCTTCAGCTAGAATACATTCGCATACCCAGCCTTACTAACTTGAAGCAAGCCAGACCCATCGTCAGCACCACCTGAGCCTCTGCTTTCTTAATCAACTGCTCACTACCTCTACCTTAGTATCTCACAGAAGCATTCTAGTACGCACACGCAAACATACATCTACCTATATATATTAGAATAAATGTGAAGGCCTGAGAGAAATTATGTTCAAGCTGGAGTTTACACAACACTGACGCCATTCTCTAAGACCTGTAGGTGTCTGAGGTGTGGTTCTGATTAGTGAGGAAGCTCAAACGTGGCCTAGTGGCCTAGTCGCTTAGCAGCAGAGATCTTCATGCGCCGCCACAGGCTGCCACCTGCAGGACGCAAATGGGAACAGCCTTACCTTTGCTCTATCTGACCACCCGAAGGACTGCACCGTCACATCTAAACGCTTCATTAACATCCGCCTGCGGCATTCGTATTCACAGGAAAGGGCATCATTAATTCTTTCCAGTTTCTCCTAGAGAATTTAGAAACAAAACCCATTAAAATTAGACTCTTTCATTTTGTACAGAAAAGAAATTTGAAAAGTTTAGTACGTCCTGCCCCAAAGATGCTGTACTATGGACCATTTTCTATGATCCCAAGAGACTGTCTAGTAAATTCTTTAAACATTAGCTATTTAATTTGATACAACACTTATTCAGCAGATATTAAACAATTAATCTTTTCTTCAGTTAGGCACTTACGTTTAGGTAACTTTTCACTTTACTGGCTTTGAAGCCACTGTCCTTTTCAAATCACAACACCGCTAATGCTCAGCAGGAGAAATATATATATATATATAAATATTTCTGGCCAGGTAGTTTTTACATTAATATTCTGAACGTATAATATGGTAGAATATACTATTCTATAATATTAATTCTCATTCTCCACATGCCCACTTATGAAATGAAGACCTTGTTATACATTGAATATTGCTTATCCTCTCAAAGATTCAGCCAATGAGAAGGATTAGGAGGAGGTGATGTAACAAGAGGTGGAGAGGGTGAATCCTTAAAGATGCAGGGCCTAGTGCAAAGCCCTTAAGCTCCCTGGAAGTCCGCCCTTGAAAGGGACTTTGGGACCCCAGCCTCTCTGACTTCCTTCTTGGTGATGTATTCTCTCGTTTCTCTCTCTCTCTCTCTCTCTCTCTCTCTCTCTCTCTCTCTCTCTCTCTCTCTCTCTCACACACACACACACACACACACACACAATGCCCTCCATCAGGAGGTTACACAGCCAAGGGATATGGCTTAGACTTTGTCTCTAAAACTGTGAGCTAAAAAAAAAAAATTATCTCTTTACAATGTTAAGCTGCCTTGGGTATTTCATTATAGCAACAAAAAAAGAGCCAAGACAGTCATATGCACCTTCTATCATATAAAACTAGTAAGGAAAGAACACTTACTGCCTGCTCAGGATTTAAATCAGCTTTCAGCAGTGGTTTTCCCACATGATTTTTATGGACTTTAGAGAGAATATCCTTCACCTAAAAGTAAATGAAACTCTAAGATTACAAAGCATATGCAACAAGTAGGAAACAACCTTACCCTTCTTTGATTCTGTGTGTGTGCACCTGAGAACACATGCTGCAGAGGCCAGAGGTCAGCACTGCTGTCTTCCTCTAGGGCTCTCCATCTCACCTGAGCCTGGAGCTTCCCAGCACTGGGATTGCAGTGTGCCACCGCACCAGGCATCCAGGTGCTGGGGACTGAACTCAGGCCCTCATGGTTGCGTGGAACCACTTTACCACTGAGCCCTCTCTGCAGCACCTGATGTGTTGTTTTGAACACTAGATAATAACATGTTAAGATGAAACAACTAAAACACACCTTTACATACTAGGAAAATAGTATCACTATAATGCAAAACATCTGCTAACAGGTACAGTAATTCAAGGTAAGAACATCTTCCAAGAATAAAACAATGTACAGAGACCAAATTGTGACAAATGGCTCTACTATGAGAATCTATGCTTAGGTAAATTAATTTTGGAATTTCTTAAGATCATATTCTTTTTACTTCCTGGTAAATTTTCAAGGATAGTAAAACATTCAGCAAGTACATTGATTTTTTTCTCAAATAAATACAATGTACACACCCTCACTATACAGTCTAGTTTCACTGCTAAAAGAAGGCCTGATTACAGTCACTATTGAGACATCTTTACTTCTGAAAAGCCACTGACTGAAATTACCAGGAGCGTTTTTATTTGGCAAACCAGAGCAGACATTTACTTTTTCGTTACACTACAAGGGATTATTCTACTAATGATGACTCATCTCAAGAAGCAGATTACAAAGTAACAGTCAGGTTTCCCAACCTAACTGGAGCTCCCTTCAATTTCCTAGTCATCAGGTAAATCAAATAATTAGGAACAAGCTGATTTTTAGAAAGCATAAAGCACCATGTTGAGGACATTCTTAAAGAATTCAAGATTACCTTAGAAGTTGGGATGGCGATATGGAATGACTGTAAATGGGCATGCAGTTTCTTTTCCAAGTGATAGGGTTGTTCTAAAATTAGATTTTAATAATGGCTATACAACCCAGATTAATCAACAGATTAAACATCATCAAATTGTACTTAAATTTAAATGGGTGAATTTTATGGCATGCAAATTGTATCTTGAGAGCTGTTTTAAAAGCTTAGAAAGAATCTTGCAAAAGTAGCCCCAAATCTTAAACTTCACTAACTCCATAGCAAGTCTACAACTACAGCAGTAACACAATCATTGACAGAGCTTTCACATTTTTAAAGAATTTTTCGTACGTGTGTTTGTGGTGTGCGTGTGTGTGCATACGCATGCTCATAGGTGTGTAGGCGCACTGTGCAGGTCAAAAGGCATGTGTATGAGCATTCCTGTGAAGGCCAGCAGTTGACATCGGGATCTTCCTCTAGCGGTCTCCCCTGTGTTTACTGACACAGAGTCTGTCACTTGAACCCAGAGCTCACCAATTCAGCTGGTCTGGTTGACCACTTACTCTGGGAACCTACCATCCTTGCTGCCTGAGTGCTTGGATTAAAAGCAAGCCAGCAGACCAGGCAGCATTTATATGGATGCTGGAGATCGGACCTCTGGTCCTCATGCCTGCATGGCAAGCGCTTTATCCACTCAACTATCTCTCAAGCCTCCAAAAATATGCTGTTTCTATAAATTCCCACCGTTGTAAATATCACCAACTTTATCATCTTTTATGTATTACAACTAACATCTAAACTCAAGGATCTCAAATGTACTTGGAATTTCTTATATTTAGCTATTCTCTTTTCTTGGACTTCAATATGAGATTACAGTTTTAATAGGCTTAAGAAATACTGGTATGGAGTTAAGAACACAGGCTCTGAAAGTTGACGGCCTATGCTCAAAGCACAGGTTGACCACCACTTAGAAACGGCGCCTGGGATTCCATTCCCCAGTACCTACGGAAAGCCAGATGCGCAAAGTGGGGCATGCACCTGGAGTTTGCTAAGAGTGGTTACAAGTCCTGGTGCATGCAAACATGCTGGCTCTCTTTCTCTCCCTGCCTCCCCCCCTGCTGCAAACAAATAAGATACTAAAAAAAATAAAAACAGATAGCAAATGGCACATTGTGCTTGCCACATATTTGAACAGCTTTAGGTTAAAATGTAAAATGTTCAGTGTTCAGGGTTGGAGAGATGGTTTAGCAATTAAGGTACTTGCCTGCAAAGCCTAACAACCCAAGTTTGATTCCCCAGTACTCACGTAAAGCCAGATGCATAAAGTGGTACATGCATCTAAAGTCTGTTTGCAACAGCTAGAGGCCCTGGCATGCCCATTGTCTGTCTGTCTGTCTTTCTGCTTGTAAAGAAATAAATATAGTTTTAAAAAAGTAAAAGGTTCTTTCCCAATGATAACAAAGTATCTTCTAAGAACATCATATGTAAAAATAAATAAATTTTTACTTGGGCAGTAACTGAACAGCCCAGGTAGCCATTGTAGGGCAAGATTTACAGTTACTTTTCACGACTCTATCAGAATATTTATTTAGATATTTATTCACTATACAATATGCACTTACTAAACACTGCCCAAGAAACATGCTGTAATATCCTCAGGGTGGCCAGGGGCTTTGACTTTGTAGACTAAGTCCACTTCTATCACCACTCTGTATTACAATCTAGAAAAGCAAACACTGTGTTTGCAAAGGTATAAACACTCATTAAGATATGACTCTAGGGGCTGGAGAGATAGCTCAGAGTTAAAGCGCTTGCCGAGAGGACCTAAGAAACGGGTTCAGTGTCCCAATGCTCATGTGAAGCCACATGTACAAAGTAGCACAAGCATCTGGAGTTCGTTTACAGTGGCTAGATGCCCTGGTGTGCCCATACTCACTGTCTCCCTCTCCATTCTCTCCCTCTCTCCTCGCAAATAAATTGAATTTTAAAAAGATGAGATTCTGAATATTAGCCATAGACAAATTAAATTACATGCACATTAAATCCAAATACAAAATTTAGTTTATCTAAGACAAGACTGTCTTCTCTGAGGAGTGGGGAGTTGGCTTCAGTGTTGGGAATGGTAACCAGGACCTTGCACGTGTTAGGCAAGTAGTCTACCATGATCTACACCTCCTGTAAGACAAACTTCTTCTGAAACTGGTAGTATATATCACTTGTAACACAGCATTTATATCTTAGCATTCATTTAATTTTGCAGAAAATAAAAACAAAACAATACCTTTGATTCCACTTGGTTAAGCCTAAGCGGAATGTCAGAAGAGCTTGACTTGGGTATACCAAGGATATCACACATAGCTTCAACTTCCTGATGAAGTTCACTGTTTTTATCTAATTGAGAAGTTTTATGTTTCTTGTTCTGCAGTATCTGTAAAGCTTGAAGTTCTGTACTTAAAAATACTATAATAAAAAGGTTAAAAAGAATGTTAATATATGCATGAAAATTTCTCAAAATATTTTGCTGAATTAAGTGTCAATAATACCAAGATCAATATTAACAAAGAACCAAAGAGCAGCATCTGTAGAATTCGGTATTCTCAAATATGAATTGACAAAACACCCACTACCTAAAACTATGTACTCTCTCGAACTGATCCTGCGAATGGCTGACGTTTTCCACCCTGGTGTCAAGCAGACAAAGACCCAGGTCCTCAGCAGACAGCTTTGCTTCCACCTACTGTACATGTGTGGGTTAGGCTGTGATTTAGGCGGAAACAAATGCTGAATTAAAAAAAAAAAAAAAAAAAAAGAGGACTAGAAAAGAAAAACCCTAAAGTGAATTGAATGTGTCACCAGACAAAATAGAAATGGATGGCTTATTTAGATCTCAACTTCATACTAGCTGGCTCAGATACATTTTAATTAATATGTTCAATGATCAGACTGTTATTTTAATAAGTACACATCAACCATATAGATATGGAGATACAAAGCCAAATAAGAGAGAATGTCTACCCTCAAAGAGTTTTGAGTCCAATAGATGAGACCTACCAATAAAGCAACAATTTAAGAATGGGTAAGGCTGTTAACATGCTCTCTTTCATACATACAGGGAAGAACACACAGCTCTAACTGACCTATAGGCAGACCGAACCATCTGAGTCAGGACTGACCTCCAGGTTATTCACCCCTCCCCTTTGCTTTTATCACTTTATTCAGTCATATTTAGGAAAATTACTCAAAAATATTATGTGGTTGCAGCTTTATTTTAACTTAACTTTCATAGTAGGACTTAAGACTTTGGTTTTTGGTTTTGTTTAGTTAAAATTGCAGGCAGACACCACAATTTAATACAACATTTTCAACTGAGCAGAGTATCTTGGAAACTGTTTAATAGTACAGGTACAAGGATCCCATTCTCACAAGACTCTGAACCAGTGACTCTGAAATAGAAGCGGGGCATTTAGATGGTTTAAAACCAAGGTGATCCTTATAGGCAGTCAAGATAAAGAGCCACTAATAAAATGACTGTTCCATGAAATATATATCAGTCTAAAGAGCCACATTCCAGAAAGTGAAGACAATTATCTAACCAACACTGCATATGATGACTCTGCCAGAATCCCTGTGATTTAAAGCCCCATGAACACATATCACCATACTCCAGAGACTTCTCTTTTGGGAGGAACTACGATGTGCCTGTGTTCTAGGAGAGCACAATCATGAGCTCAGTATAGTACCTTAACTGTTATCCACGCAGCTGGCAAACAATGCAGGAAAAAGAAAGCCTTCTTTCTACCAGAGATCCTACTACCCTACTCAGAACACCCCTTGTTTAAACCAGTGTCAAGGGCATAAGTTGTATAATCAGTGTGCATTTTTGCTTCTTTATACAAACAAGGGCTTACTATGCATGTTTGTAAATAAATGTCAGCTATTTAGACATAAATGCTTCAGAAGAATTAGGTAAAGGTAAAAATACTAAAATACTGTATAAAGCACAAATACAGAGCATTCCATACTGGCTAAGTGTTGATGGGTATACTAATAGAATTTACACCATGCTTATACAACCATTTCTAAGACAGCTTTGTATTTTACGTCAAAAACTAAAACCTTAATAAAAAAGATGTCTAACGTTTCACTAATGAAATTGCAAAAGTTTGGACTTGAAATAATAAAGAGATCAAATACATGTGTGTAACTGTCCACAGGAAGATGACTTACATAGAAGCTTCAGACAATCATCCTTCTTCTTCAAACGGTCTTTAATGTCTCCTGATACGAGTGCTGTGTAGGGACAGGCCATTTCTTTCAAGAAACCACTGATCTCCAGCTGGAAGCTCTCTAGGTCATCTCTCGCTTTTAAGAGAGAAAAGTTGTGACAGTTACTGAGCACTTTCCACCCAATCCGCTACTGTCAAGTTTACAAGTTGATATCATGTTCTATTCAGCTCTACAATGTCCCTTTAACCTTTACCTATGTAATTGCAAAGCTTAGGTAAAGGACACTAAACAATTTCTACATACAAAAAAAAAAAAAAAACATGTGAAGCAATTTAAGAACCTAAGTAGTCATGAGATTATGAATATTTTGACAGTTCAATCTGACAAGTTTCTCCCAGTGGACTCTCCATAAAAACAGATACACTGGAAATGTTTTGGTACTAGCAACGGCAATATTAAAAGTATTATTAGCCCTACAATTATTAACTGGCCCCAGAGCAACTTATCCAACTGTTTCTATAGATCCAGGTAGTAACTGCAGTCATGCCACTGGCCTTACTGCATCCCGTTAAGTCAAACATGCCCATGGAAAAACATGTCATGTTTGAATTTAAATACTTAACCTGGCTTCAAGTGAATTCTGTAGTGAGTGACAAGGAAAGAGGTAGAAAAGAATGGCTTTGGAAGAGAAAGAAGCCTACTTTGCTTCTAGAACATGCCGAAGAATTTCTCACTCATTGTAGCTGAAATGCACAGCATCCAGTCACCAGGACTCTGACTAATCAAGTGAGATGCTAAGACATTTTCTGTAAAACGATTTTTATGTGAATCCATGTCTTGAGTTATAACCTTGAGAATATTATTTAAAGATTACTTGCATTTGAAAAAACTTTATTCAAAATGAGTCATATTCGCAACTACAACTTTTAAATTAAGCAATTCAGATTATTTTTTCCAAAGAATAATACTAAGGTTATGGCAGCACACAATTAATAATGGCTTAGCAAATTTGAACTGATTTGGGATTAACATGAGATGTAATACAAAGATGTTTAATAACCGCACTGAGGTTTCTCACAACATGAATGTTTCTCTTCCTACAGTCACACACTGCTGCTGAGACTAGCCATCACCCACTCACTTCACCCAGGAAGGTGAAGGAGGGGAACAGCGTACCAGCTGAGGTGATGCTCTCCTCCAAGCTGCAGAAGGACTTGATCTGAGTGCCTAGCCAAACACAGAGTTCGGAAAATTCAGGTGAAGACAGCCCACCCTCTGCAGCCTTGGAAAGAGCCTCTTCTTCTAACAGCGGTCCCTGGTACCTAGAAAGGAGGAATAAGAGAGTTCTTAAAAAAGAAAAGAAAAAGCTTGTTGCCTGTTTTTGTACATCAAGTTTTACCAGAATATAGCCAATAAATGCACGGAAAATTCTACTATTGGGCTCATTTCACAGATGAGCAAACCGACAGATAACTCACCCAGAACTGTCATAATCCTGGAGAACTAACCAGGCCTGAACCATATAGTCTTATCTCTATGCACTATGTTCCTAACTTCTAACTGAAAAGCCACCAACCGAGACGTGTATCTTTGTAACTGTTCATAGAGAAGTGTCTCTAAACACATCCTGAGGGATAACAATCAATTGAGTTGAAATAGTGTGCCTGACCTGAGCTGTGCTTCTTAACCCTTGATGCCCAGGTGAATCTCCTGAGGGTCTAATGCGGGAATGCTGGAGTGGGCTCTGGGATGCTGCGTTCCTACTTCCTCTCATCATGCACCAGTGCTGGACCTCTCTGACTCTCGCCAGATCATCTCGCAATATTCACCACCACTTCTCATCCTTTTCTTGCAGTGTGAGAAAGTGCAATAGGTATTTCAGAGTTTTCTGAATGCTACATTTTGCAACTGGTGAGTGTTTAGCACCTGATTTCCTGTGTAATTCTTGGCTTTCCAGTGAAATTCTTCCATGTACTGAACAGGCCATGCTCCTAGTGTGTTGTATACATTCTTAGTTAGCAAAGTGCAACTGTTAGACCAAGCACTGGGCCTGGGCCCTCCCCAACCACCACCACCGCCGCCTCTTCCTGAAAACAGCTGTTGGTCTGACACTACTTCTGAGCTAGGTAACCCACATCTTTTATCCACTAAGGTACTCACTAACAACCTTCCTCAGACAGATGTTCAGGGCCTAATTTAATTTCTACTTTTTATCAGCCAATATACACACTATGAGGCCTTTCTTTTCCCGCCATTTACTCATCCTGCCGGCCCTCAGCTTCTCACACTCTCACTATGTTCCTTAGACAGCTCTCCTCTAGAAAGACTAACCATCCACCCTTAGCTCAGGCTACTTTTCCTCTTAAACTCTCAGTCAGGTGGCAGGTTGTGTTTCTTGCTTTCCAATACAGCATCCAGATCACTGTTCCCTGGCATCTCTCTGAAAGCCCAGCCAGCCAAACCCGTCAGCTGGCTTTTCCTGTGGTTTCAGCTCTGACTGTCCTGGACACTCAACATTCCCTTGACTCCGTTTTCTTCCTCACCCCTATTCTTGCCGCTAGAGTTTCTTCAATGCACATGTGGGAAACCTATCCAGTACCCTGAGGCCTCCGCTCCCTACCTCCTCTTTATCAAACCTCCACTTCATGACAGGCAGTCACTCACGCCCTGGACCTTGCCACCACCAGAACTATTCCACTTCCCAAACATCCAAACACACCCTCCCTGACCACAACCTCTACTGTCCCAGCTTCCGTTCCACTCACTCTGCTTTCCTCTCGTGGCTGACTGTGCGCAACTGCTTGTCTAGCTCCCTCCTGTCTGCACTTTCTTCCCTATCCAATTTAGATTCTATGGGACATCATTTTACTTCCTTTCGTAAGAAATTCTGACCGAAGAAATGAATCTTTCAGTTCTCAAATCCACTCAATCACTAAGTCCTATGATTCAATTCTTTTCATACCCATACCCACTAAGAACTATCAAGTGTTTTTCAGATGTGGTAGTTTGAAGGAGTGTTCCCCAACAGATTCAAGAGTTTCTTAAAGGCTTTTCTCCAGCTGCCTGGCTGGAGGGTGTCACCTTGGCCAGATCCTATCTAAGATCCAGCCATAAGGTGTTTCTGGGGTGGGTCTGGAAGTCCATATGCAAAGAGAAGAAGTCTGAGCTCAAGTCTGGAATTCCTGCTTTTGACAAGTTTGAATGAGTGTGCTTGCTTGCTCTTGGAGTTACTTGTGATGGTTTTTTCCTCTCTGCTGGGACCTGTGAAAGGGGGCAAGCGTCTTTCTCTATTATGGAACTTCCCCTGGAGGTGTTACTTCAGTAAATCCTTTCCTCCCATAACTCTGCCTGGTTTGAGATTCATCCCTGTGGCTTGTGGCTGACTGCCGACACCAGACTATTAAACTTCTCAGTCCAGGTGCTGGCAGGTGCAGCTTTCAAATCAGACATCTAATACCTCAACCATGTTCTAGCTCTAAAAAACAAAATCCACAATATGGCCTAAAATGAGCTGTGCTGGTCGTCACCTAACTTTCCAATCAAATCTCTGGCATTTCTGCCTTCCAACCACATTACGTTCTGTTCGATTCCTGGAATACAACATTCTCCTTCCCAATTGAGTCTTTGTATTTCATTCTCACTAGGAGGATGCATTTGTCTTCCTTTCCCATTCAAGCTGTAAACTCTGCATCCTTCCGACTTCAATTCAAATGTCACTGCTTCATGAAATCTACCGCTCCATCTGCCTGCTTTAATGTACCTTACTACAGCTTGTGACAGCGTGACCAGGTCTGACTGCACTTAGCTGCAAGCTCCCTAGGGATAGGACCATGTCTATGAGGCTCACCACCTTCAGAGCAGGATCCCAATTAAGCTGTACTTCATAAATATTTGAAATAAAATTCCTTCTATACCAGTGGTTCTCAAACCAGACTGTAAAGCTTTTTTGAAATTGGCAAGACTATCCTGTACCTCGGAAGATGACTGAGACCAGATCCGAACAGTTTTCAGCAGCTCCATACACGACTGTACGGACAACCAGGCCTACTGACCGAGATCTACTATTGCACAAAATCATACACATATAGTAAATAACTTTAATAACTTTTTACACATTTCATTGTCATAAGAGAATTCAAACCCATCCCGCACCCCAAGTCCATCACGCACTCCGAGCCCGTCCTGCACCGCGAGTCTGTCCTGCAGCCCGAGTCCCTCCTGCACGGAGAGCCCGTCCCACACCCCAAGTCCGGCCCGCACCCGGATTCCGTCCTGCACCCCGAGCCCGTCCCGCATCCCAAGTCTCTCCTGCACCGCGAGCCCGTCCTGCACCCCAAGCCCGTCCCGCACCCCAGGTCTGTCCTGCACCCTGAGTCCGTCCCACACCCCGTCTGTCCCGCACCCCAAGTCTGTCCCGCACCCCTAGTCCGTCCCGCACCCCAAGTCCGTCCCGCACCCCGATTCCATCCTGCACCCCAAGTCCCTCCTGCACCGCGAGCCCGTCCTGCACCCCTAGCCCGTCCAGCACCCCGAGTCCGTCCCGCACCCCGAGGCCCAGCCCCGCGCTGAGCGCGCGCGCAGCGGCCCGGCGGGTCCCCGCTGAGCTCGGCCGCTGGGGCGGCGCGGGCCGGGTCCGCGGGCGCAGGGCCGGGACCCCGGCGCGCCCTCCCGCCCAGCTCGCTCACCCCAGGGCCTCCAGCGTGTCCAGCACGTCCCCCTCCATGGCCGCCGCCTCTCAAGCCCGCCCGCCGGCCGCCGACGTGCGCCCCGCTCACCAGCCCGCCGGAAACCCGCGCCGTCGCTCGAGGTTCCGCGGCGCGTGCGCCCCGCTCACCAGCCCTCCGGAAACCCGCGCTAAAGCTCCAGGTTCCGCGGCGCGTGCGCCCCGCTCACCAGCCCGCCGGAAACCCGCGCCGACGCTCCGGGTTCCGACCTCAACGAACTCCTCCGACTTCAGAGCTCAACGTTTTAATAACAAAAGTTCTGAAATGAAGTCCCAACGGTCTCGAGCTAGAGCTGGCCTCCTAAAAGTCGATACTGAGACAAAGGTAAAAATTTAAGGGACCCGGGTTCGATTCCCCAGCGCCCACGTCGCCAGCTGCACAGTGGCGCGTCTGCAGTGCGTCTGGAGATGAGGAACCAGGGAAAACGCCATCCTGGAGTCAGAAATTATTTCGCAACAAAGGTCTGCTTGAGAACTTATATATACATATATAACATATATTACTTATATTACATTATATATGCATATAATATATATTAAATAGTATATATTATATATACATATATTATATTACTTATATAGTATATAATATATATTATATAAATAAATATATAATATATAAGTAATATATATAAGTATATATCTGCTTGAAAATGAATAAATAAAATTATTTTTAAAATATCTTCAGGGCTGGAGAGATGGCTCAGCGGTTAAGGCACTTGCCTCCAGTGCCTAAGGCCCCGGGTTCAATTCCCCAGGACCCACATAAGCCAGACCCACAAGGTGGTGGTCCTGGTTCTATCTATCTATCTATCTATCTATCTATCTATCTATCTATATCTATTTATCTATCTCTCTGCTTGAAAATGAATAAATAAAATATTTTTTAAAAAAGTTCTGCTTGATTTGACCATACCTTAAACTGGCCTGGAATTTCTGCCTGTGCTCTACCCCTCCAGGAATCTCCCCACCCGACTAGGCCATGAGAAGAAGACCCAGGCCATCCAGAGGACAAAACGCCAATGGTCATGGCGAAAAGTTGTGAAAGAGTTAACTACAGGGAGGCCAAACTTCTCCCCCTAAGATAAGACAAGAGAGGAGAGTGTTGTAGAAAGATTCCAGTAATAAACAAAGTCTTTGCAGCAAGAGGAGAGGGGAGTTTAATTTTCTTTTCTTTTGTTTTTGTTTTCCGAGGCAGGGTCTCACTCTAGCCCAGGCTGACCTGGAATTCACTATGGAGTCTCAGGGTGGCCTTGAACTCATAGTGATCCTCCTACCTCTGCCTCCCGAGTGCTGGGATTAAAGGCGTGCGCCACCACAACCGGCCCCGGGGTCCAAGCATAAAGGAAGCATTGGCCTGGTACCCCAGTTACAAAGACATTTTATAGTCAGTACAGAGTAGGGTATGTGACATTACACGTGCCAGTTACCATCACCTAGCAGTTGACACATTTACAGTAGGTTTCAGGAAATTCAGAGATTCCCCCCAGGTATCCCCCAGCCTCATCTCTTCCTTATCTCCCAGAATTTCAGAGCCCTGACAGTTTCCCACTTCATGCAATGAAATTAGCCACCCGGCAGACAAACATCAACAGGATGTAACGGTGAATGGGGGGGACAGTGAGCTCATGCTCATTTTGCTACAATAATAGTTTATACTAGGGAAGAGTAGTGCCCAGAGAAACAGACAGGGCAAAGAGAATGGATGAACATGCCTTCAAAGTTGCTTATTCTTTGAAGAGTTTATCTAGTTATTTTGACTCACATGGAATTCACAGCTCACTGCACTATTTCACCTCTGTAAATCCTGCCTAATTGCACTCCTGTTTGATAAATTCCTTATTGGAAATGTTCTGAGGTTTTGGAGATAAAAGCCCTACTTCTTTCTTTGTTGGCTGCTGGTCTCCTGAGCCCTGCATTTGGGTGAGACAGCTCCTGTGTGTACAGATACAGTTTGCTTCGATTTAGCCTAAATTTGAGTCTGTGGTCTATTCTTTGCGTTTGTGGGTTTAACAGAGACCCTGGTGCGCTCTCTCTCTCTCTCTCTCTCTCTCTCTCTCTCTCTCTCTCTCTCTCTCTCCCTCTCTCTCTCTCTTTCTGAATCCCTCTACAAATAAAATATTTCTTTAAAAAGATAATTTATGACAAAATGCTATTTCATTGATTGCATTGCAGATACAGACCCAAATCATCAAATGTTTGCATTTATCTGTAGAACCAGCCCAAACCATCTTCAGAGTGCGTGCTGTGTCAATGACGATAATGCCGATGCATATAAAATAATGACAATATAATTTCAATGAAGAAGCAGCATAAATACTAGGAACAGAGGAAAGCAGTTCTGGTTTTTTTTTTTTTTCTTCTTCTTCTAAAAGTACCACGTGGGCTGGTTGAGGAGTAACTTAGCCAAAAGCAAAGGGAAGGGACTTAGAACTGAAGGTGGGCGATCAGCTGGCCTCAGACAGACCCCCAGAGAGTCAAGCCTGTATGGTGGTGGCTGTGGGGGATGGAAAGACCGCTAAGTGGCTGCCAGGACATCTCCTGAGGTCCACGATACTTGTATCCAACATACACATTACCCAAAAGGCTATAGAATTTGTAAACTCACCCACTCACGTTCCCCACACTTCGCCACACCAACCTCTGATCAGTGTTTCTGTTGAGCTGTATCCCTAGTTCCCAGGGAGCATTCAATAATGACTTGGAGAATGAATGAATTTCTGAAGAACAGAAGCCTAACATTCAGACACATTGTCTAAATTTTGTGACTATCCTGACTTTTCTGGTCCTTATCAATTATCACCTGTTTTTATCATGGTAATTCCTATATTTCCTTCAGGTTAATTTTACACTCAAATCTTCAGAAATAGCCATCATTATGAGGGCAGCTACTAGAAAGGATTGAAGGAATTAGGATCCTTGTGCCCAGAACAATTATAGTGTTGAGGTTCCTGCAGAAATTAGGAGAAGCTCAAAACTCATGAATAATTTTAAAAAGAAGGGCTGAAGAAATGGCTCAGGAGTTAAGGTATTTGCCTGCAAAGCCTAAGGATCAGGGGCTGATTTCTTCATAGCTACAGCACAAGGTTGTGCATGCATGCTTGTGTCTGGAGTTTATTTGTAGTGGCTGGAGGCCCTGGTTCCTCTCTTTCTCTCTCTCTCCCTCTCTCCCTCTATCCCTCTCCCTCTCTCCCCCTCTCCCTCTCTCTTCCTTTCTCCCTCCCTCTCTCTCTCCCTCTCTCTCTGATAAATAAATATTTTTTTAAAATCATATTTTAAAAGAGGCAAGAGCCAAGCATGGAGCCCTGCTGAAAACAGACTGTGAAGCTGGCCTTCCCTGTGATGACCCACCTACCATGATGTGAATGTCTGTCTCCTCCAAACACCATGTTGAATTTCATCTGCTACTGTAGGAGTGTGAAGAGATGGGGCTTTTAGAAAGCCAGTCCTCCATAGCGCTCTGTTTTGCAAGGTGGTTTAATGCCTTTAGGAGTTTCCAGGGTGGGTTTCCTCTCTGTCCTTCCACTCCTTCCTCCCCTGCAGGACACAGCGTTTCTTCCAGATGCCATCCAGGAAGCAGTGGCAAAGGTCTCAAGAGATATCAACCCCACCAACGCCTTGGTCTTGGAAGTCCCAGCCTTCAGAACTGCAAGCAATAAACTGCTCTTCTTTATAAAATATCCAGGCATATGGATTCTGTTATGGTAGCACTAAAAATGGGCTAGAATACCGTGAAAAGGCCCCAAAGGAGTTTACGAATCCCAGCATTTAGAATATCGCTAATGTGCTGTTAGTTTCTGCTATCATTTTCATTCTCTTTTTTCATTATTTTATTTATTCATTTTCAAACAGAGAGATACAGGAGATAGATGATGAAAGAGAGAGCACCAAGGCCACCACCTTGTGGATCTGGCCCATGTGGGTACTGGGGAATTGAACCGGGGGCCTCAGGCACTGGAGACAAGTGCCTTAACCGCTGAGCCATATCTCCAGCCCTCATTCTCTTTTTTTTATTTTACTGGTCTATTTCATTTTATGGCTTTCTTTAACATATAAAATGTTTTCGGTGTAATTACAGTCACACTGTTTATGGAATTCTATATTCTGCTTTTTAAATTTTATAAAAGGCTAAACTCTAAATCCCCCCAACCCCTGCATCCCTGTTCCTCTTTCCCCGAGGGCCCTCCTCCATGGGGTTGTTGGTACTCACTGTAGGGTTATGAAGGCCTTATTCTGTGTGGGGCACTGTGCCAAAGGATATTTCTACCCACCCTGGAGCTCTTAGAATTTTTCTACCCTCTCTGCTATCATTTTCATTTGATTCTAGGAGAATTTGACTTTGCTTTTGATTTCTTAAATTGTCCAATGCTCATGCAAAAGGTTTTTTTTCCAATCTGTAAGCATATAATGTAGTTTCTGTGACTTCTCCTACTGCTGATTTTAGGTGTTTATTAAGGCTTCCTTGTGGCCTACAATGTGATCAATTTTAGAGAAAGTTCCATGTGTGGAAGAATGTTTGTTTCCTAGCTGCTAGGTATACCTTTTGCATAGCAGTTATATATATATATATATATATATATATATATATATATATATATATATATATATATATATATTATATATACATATATATATATATAGTGTGTGTGTATGAAATCCAAATGAACCATGATGTCATTTAGCTCTGAAATTTCTTTGCTGATTTTTTTTTTGTTTAGAAGAACCTACTCAAAGATAAGAATGGGCTGGAGAGATGGCTCAGCGGTTAAGGCACTTGCCTCCAGTGCCTAAGGCCCTGGGTTCAATTCCCCAGGACCCACATAAGTCAGACCCACAAGGTGGTGGCCCTGGTTCTCGTTCTCTCTCTCTCTCTCTCTCTCTCTCTCTCTCTCTCTCTCTCTCTCCTCTCTCTCCTTGAAAATGAATAAATAAAATATTAAAAAAAAATAAGAATGGAGTGTTGAATTCTCCCGTTTTTATACCAGAATGTTTGACCTTTCGTGCATTTTACTTGGTAATTTTATGAAATTGGGAACCTCAACACCCAGTGCCTAAATATGTACAATTGTGGTGTGTTTTGGTGAAGAGTCCCCATTATTAACATTAGTGGCCTTCTTTATGTCTTCAGACACCTTTTGTTTCAAAGCCTCCTTTGAAAGTACTATACTAGCAGCTTGTTCACAACATCTATTTACTTGGTATGTTGCTTTCTATCCTTGGACTACTGCAGGATGCTTTTTCTTTTCAAATTTTATTTACTTTTATTATTTATTTATTTATGAGACAGGGAGAGAGGGGGGCAAAGAGAAAGAGCAGGTAGAAAGAGAAAGAATGGGCACGCCAGGGCCTCCTGCCACTGCAAAGGAACTGGGCTCATGAGCCACTTTGTGTGGCTTTACGCGGGTTGTGGGAAATGAAACCTAGGCCACAGGCTTTGCAAACAAGTGCCCTGAACTGCTCAGTCATCTCTTCTGCCCTTGAGGATGTATTTTTCCAGCACAGTCTGCTTCTAGGAGACGACGAAGAGTTCGATCGTGTTTGTGAACCCCCTCGGTTACTATGTGCTCCTTTCCTTGGTGAGGTGAGGCCATCTGAACTTCAACTTGGCATTGAGAGGGGTGTGTTGCTTCCCATAGCCTTGCTGGTGGTTGTGGTTTGTCGGTGTGTCAGGAGCTCCATTTTCCACCTGCTCCCCACGTTCGTATTAGAGGTTTGCTAATTTGCCCCGTGGATCTCTTCCTTGCTCTGCTCTCTTCGTCTGTTCCTCTCATGACATACATTCATTGCTCCCTGAGCTTTCATGGAGGAGACTGTTTCTTCTTCCTCTGTGTGTACTATTCCTTTAGGTGTTTTCTTCAGTGCTTGCTTGTCATGAATTACTTCCGTTTGCAACGTTCTTGTCTCTCCATCCATTTTCATTCTATGATTGACATGCTTTTAGGGTTTCTGAACAAGAGATCTGATGTTATTCTAATGTTTCTGCCTTCGTATAAGTTAGAGTTTTTCCCTTTGCAATTTTAAAATATCTATTCATTTAAGTAGAGTGAGAGAGATAGAAGAGAAACAGACAGAGAATAGGCACACTAGGGCCTCCAGCCACTGCAAACAAACTTCTGATAAATGTGACACTTTGGGCATCTGGCTTTACATAGGTACTGGGGAATTGAACCCAGGTCATTAGGCTTTGCAGGCAAATGCCTTAACTGCTGAGCCATTTCTCCAGCCCCCTCCCCTTAAAAATTTTAATATTATTTTTTTACTTTGTATTTTTGATATTGTGACCATAAAATGTCACGTAGAGGGACTTCTTATTTAGGGTACTAAATGTCTCTTATGTTTGGATATTCATTTGTTTCTCCAGGTTTGGGGAACTTTTTTGCTACAATTTCATTGACTAAATTATCTGTTATCTTAGCTCCTTCTTCTACCGAGTGGATTCTCTTAAATGTCTCCCAGAGTTCTTGGAAGTTTTGGCCAGGTCTGTTGGGTGTTTTCTTTATATCTGTCTGAGTGGTCTTAATTCCGTCCTTCATTCTTCTACTGAATCATATCTGTTGGTAATACCTTCCATTGTGCTTTTTACTTGATTGATTCTTTCATTTCCAGAATTTCTGTTCGGCTCTTTTTCAGTGTCTCTATTTTCATGCTGAAATTTTTCGTACATGCTGTTTTTCTTGTAAATTTCTCCTTCGAGTTACTAATGATTTTTTCCATGTTGGTAACTTTCTTATCTAGGTCCTGAATTAATTTCCTTACTTCATTCATTAGCCTTGAGTACTCGATACTGTAACTGATCCTTTTTTTTAAGTCTTAAATATATATTTATTGTCCATAATGAGTTACATTATTCAGTGGGCAAACAATGAGTTGTTATCCCCAATTCCCCAATGCCCCCCCCTTCCCCATCCCCAATCAGCTGGATATCCTCCTCCATGGGTCGTCTGGATCAGTCCTTGTGGCAGGGGACCCTGGATAGCCTAGTACTCAGCCCGGTCCTCCTGGCCCAAGTGTGTTGTTTCTGAGGGGGGCCATGCCTCTGGATAGTCTCCCCCACCGAGGCTCTCACAATCTTTCTGCTCCCTCTTTCGCTTAGTTCCCTGAGTCGTGGTGGATGAGTATTAAGGCTGCTTTAAGATTGTGAGTTTAGGGGTCTTTGTGTCGAAGATCGTTGGTTTCTGTCTCACTGGCTTATCCTGTGTAGGTTGAATGTCTGTGGCTGTGGGTCCCTCGTTCCTCCCGTCCTTCTCTGCGGGATTCCATATGGATCCTCCACGGTATGACTGTGGTGGCTCCTCTCTTGCCAGAAGTAACTGATCCTTTTTAAAAGGAGGGGTCATCATAGGATATTGTCTAATTAATAATATTATTAATTATTATTACTACTGTGTTTCTTTCTTGCGCTTTCCACATCTGTTGAGATGGAAATGTGTAGTTTTTACTTTTTTACCTTTATCCTACCTCTTATTTTCTGTGAGTCCTCCTGGTAAGTTGTTTTAACTTGGATTTAAAGGGGGGGGAATGAAGTAACAGATATAATGATTATCCGCAGGCCCAGTGTTAATTTGTTGTATGAGATACTTGGATACTTCATTCGTGTTCCTGATGAAGTGCAGAGAGAGTGACACAGGATACTGGTTTAGGAAAATGTAGTTCAGGCTTTTAGAATTAATCGGGTCAATATTTAAGTAGTGAAATGAGGAAGGAATGGGAAAAGACGGCAAGTGAGGATGAGGAAGAAAGTATATGAGCTAGAGGTATGAGAAACTGGTGTAGGTATAGAGAAAGCAGCTATAAATGCCTTTTTCAGTGAGATACAATTAAAACAACCTAACAAAGTATAACGCTGTAAACAGAGTAGGCAGTGGGGATCAGAGCCTGCCCTGCGTAGGAAGTGTGCTCTCTGGAGGTTTCCAGACCTACACACGAGTTGGCGCCACTGTGGTTCTGAAGGTTGGAATCCCCTGACTGATAAAGAAGGCATACTGGGGGCTGGAGAGATGGCTCAGCGGTTAAGGCACTTGCCTCCAGTGCCTAAAGCCCCGGTTCAATTCCCCAGGTCCCACATAAGCCAGACCCACAAGGTGGTGGCCCTGGTGGGCTCTCTCTCTCTTCTCTCTCTTCTCTCTCTCCCCCCTCTCTATCTCTCTGCTTGAAAATGAATACATTTTTTTAAAAAAAGAATGTATACTGCAAGCCTGTTGCAGAGCTCCTGGGAGAGAGAAAATGTGATCAGGAGTTCAAGAAAGACCAGCTTCTCAAAGCTGTACAAGTGACAGTCAGGAAAAAGCTCTGTTGGCAGAACAGGGACCAGTAAATCCACCAACATGCTGATGAAGGGAGGAAACCGAGTCCTGGCCAGGCCCCTCGTGGCCCAGACTCCGGAAGCTGTTTGAGAAGTACCATGCAGGCCCACCACACCCTGGTCCGCGTCCACTGGTGGTAGTGGGGCAGGAGAGGTTCCACGAGGAGCCCGTGGCTGTGTTCTTCCCATCATCTGCAAAATCTGAGTGTTATCCCACTCAATCCAGCTAGAATTGTTGATCTCTGCAGAAATGGAAGAAGTAGAATCCAAATGACATGTGGCTGTGATGCCAAAACCCATGTAGTTGGTACCTGCTGTCCAAGATCTCCACCTGCTTTTAATGTTAGTGGGTAGCTGATGCCCCCGTCCTGGCGTCCCCCGCAAAGGCATTCCTTATCAGCATTGGTTTGGCATTGTCGATGGCCATCTGGTACCCAGCAAGACAATCTTCTAACCAGAGGCAGCTGAGCCATGGATGGCCCAGTGACATTCAAGTCAACACCACAGCCACACTCCGTTGCAGACGCTCACTCTTGTCAGAGAAGTGGACTGTGAGCCACTTTCCTCCCATGTTTGATGAGAAGTTGGCATGTTTCAAACCATGACAAACCTGCTCTTCAATTGTGATTCTGTTTCTAGAGTGTTACCAGGGCTCCATTTGTGTGTGAAAGCTACACCACACTCACATCATTTATATTTAGTCCCCACGATCCCATAACTTCACCCATGTCTCTATCAGATGAGCCAGAGATTGAAAATTCCATACCACCCATGACTTGGTTTTCACATCCAGACTCACCAAACCCGTACCAAACGTTTTGCTGAAAATAGCTCTGGTAGCTTTGCCAACGTGGAGGGATATACTACACCTTGACCTCACATGGCTCTGTCCCTAAGTTCCACGGTAAGGCTGCAGGAAGAAGTGACCCCGTGGTCTCCTGAGGTGACTGACTCACCACTACTGGCTCATAGCCTGGGTTCTCTTGGGGCTGGGCTTCAGGAAAATGAACGGAACTGGAAGTCATTATGTTAAGTAAATAGGCCAGAGTAAGAAAGACAAATGCCGTGTGTTTTTCATATGCAGAATCTAGATTTAAAATTGTATGGCTGAGGCAAGTGATCATTGAACTGGAAAGACGACCGAGAGAGGGTAGGAAGAGACCTTAAGGTGGGTGGAGGAAGAGAGGAAAGTGGAGCACAGGGAAACTGCAAGCAGATAGTGGGACCATCTGAAGAAAAAGGAATCCAGCCAGGAGGGGAGAGGTGCCCCAAGGGAGGGCACTCGGGGAGAGGGACACATGTTGTAGTCAGCCACACGCCGCTGGGATGAATCTTCAAACCAGGCACAATTTGGGGGGAGGAAAGTATTTATTGAAACTACAAATTGAGGGGAAGTTCCATGACAGCACAAGAGGCTGGCCCTCTTTCACAGGTCCTATCAGAGAGAAAAACCCATCACGTATACCACACACACAGAATAGGGAACAGGCAGGAGGGCCAAGGAGAGAATTTCTTCCCCTTTATATAGCCTTAGTGTGGTGTCTTACAACCCTTCCCCAGACTTAATGGCTTCCTGAGTCTGGAATTTCCTTCCTGCACTGCCCACACAGGAAAGGATGTTTACTTCTAGCTTCTGTGAGCTTCTTTACATCCTGCCCCCTGCTGAGAGGCAGCCTTCCTGTGAACATCCTCAGAGACCCACCCAAGAGTTACTAAAAAGGTCAAGTTGACAACAAAGCCTAACCATGACAACACATATGTATGAAAATGTCATAATAAACACATCGCTTTGTATACTAACTGGAAAATTGATACAAAGAAACCAGTGTGTGTAATGTTTCCATAGCAAGGCATTCATCACTAACGCCCTTGTGCACTTAGAGAGTTTGCTGGCGATGGTCTTCTCACAAGACCTAGAAACTGTCTCCTTGAAAGCCTCTGCTAAGCTCAGGCTAGACCTCCACATTGCTCTCAACACAGCTCTTGGCTGAGCTCTGTGAGTCTAGCAGTGGTGACAATCAGAAGAGACGGTTTGTCCTTTTCCAGGAATAAAACACTAGAATCTTCCTCAAAAGGTAAAAACCAGAAGCCCTGTTTTGTCGGTGTGTTGGCTCTTTTCCTAATATGGATCTGAGGAGACAGCGCAGGGCAATGAGATGAGGAAAAGTTCTTTTATGCAACCAGACATAGAAATACCGTGACTCCTATCATTTATGGACCTTTTTAGGTGTGTAAGTTGACCGTCTTTGCAAAACATTTTGCAGTTGATTTTACTGAATATTTTGGCCTCCGTTGCACATAGGAAACCTTGTGCTGCAGGTAACCAAAGGCCCAATCTGAAAGAGCTGGAGCTAAAATGGGAATATATTCACTCAAGCCAGGCTACAGCCAGGGAGTTGACCGGAAAGAAACCTCTGACACATCTTGCTTCTTACGGGTTCTGGGCTCAGTCTTTTAAAAAATATTTTATTTATTCATTTTCAAGCAGAGAAATACAGAGAGAGACAGAGAGAGAAAACCAGGGCCACCACCTTGTGGGTCTGGCTTATGTGGGTCCTGGGGAATTGAACCCGGGGCCCTTAGGCACTGGAGGCAAGTACCTTAATGCTGAGCCATCTCTCCAGAACAACTGATTTTTTTAAAGAATTTTTAAAATATTTTATTCATTTTCAAGCAGAGAGACAGAGAGAGAGAGAGAACCAGGGCCACCACCTTGTGGGTCTGGCATATGTGGGTCCTGGGGAATTGAACCAGGGCCCTTAGGCACTGGAGGCAAGTGCCTTAACTGCTGAGCCATCTCTCCAGCCCTGGGCTCAGTCTTGTACTAATCTGTATGTCCATAAAGAGAGGTGTTGCTGTCTGTTATGACCTGAGACCTCACCTCTGGGTCTGGCGGGAGGGTTCATAGGAAGGAGAGAAGGGATTATCCAAACAGCAGCTGAGGAGCTCACAGTCACTCTGGGGAAAGGTTCTACTCAAATTTTTTCTTCATTATTTCTAATTTTGTTTTGCCTGTGCATATATGTAGTAGTACACGTTATTTCACATGGTGTATGTGTGTTATGAATGCACATGCGTCTTTCTCTTTCTGCTTGAAAATGAATATTTTTTAATTAATTTAAATTATATTGTTGAAAATGGAAACTGTGGAGATCGTTAAAAATATCATTTATCAAGAAAAATAATTTGCATGAACTGTACACTGATTAAAACTATCGCTTTGGGCTGGAGAGATGGCTCAGCGGTTAAGGCACTTGCCTCCAGTTCCTAAAGCCCCAGGTTCAATTCCCCAGGACCCACATAAGCCAGACCCACAAGGTGGTGGCCCTGGTGCATTCTCTCTCTCTCTCTGTCTCTCTATCTCTGCTTGAAAATGAATAAATTAAAAAAATAAATAAAACTATCACTTTATATTTTTCGGGAGTGTTTGGGTCCCAAGTTAATCAACTGTGTTTTAGAATAGATGCAACAGTGGTAGACGAAGAGGCAGCTATGGGAACATTAAAACACCATTAGCAACAAAACAGCCTGGCTCCAGCCATCCAGGAAGCGTGTTCTCAAAGCTGGCAAGCCTGTGACTGGGTGCCTGCACACCTGCGTGCCTGCACACACACCTACGTGCCTGCACACACACCTGCGTGCCTGCACACCCGCGGAGCTGCGATTGTGCAGAGCAGCTGAGCAGCCAGCAGAGGGAGCCCAAGGGTCTGTTGTGAACCAATGAAGGCCAAGTTGAGGAGTGAGCTTCCCTTCCTCCAACCCAGCCCAGGCTCACAGGCTGCCCTTCTTTTGTTCAAAGAGATAAAATTTATTTGAGAGAGAGAGAGAGAGAATGGGCACGGGCCTGTGAGGGCTTCTTGCCACTGCAAACAAACTCCAGACACATGCACCATTTTATACACCTGGGTTTACTTGAATGCTGGGGATGAAAACTGGGAGCCCTCCCCCCAGCTCCTGTATACTGGATTTCTGAGTACGATTTTACTTGTCGCTAAAATATATGAACCAGAGGGTTTAGAGGCATGAAAATGTTCTTAAGCAACACTCTTATGTTCTGGATTATTGGTGGTGATTTTCCTATTTTTATTGTCTGCATTTGCCATATTTTCACCAATGACAAGGTATTACTTGTATAAGTAAACCAAAGCTTGCTGAAAAGGGGCCTTTCAGCTGGGATCCCTGAATTTTCAATGTGAGCCACTGTTCCCAATCCTGGAGTGCTGGTCTCTGTCAAACTCTGAGCTGGGGAAAAGAGGAACGATTTTGAAAATAGGAACAGGGGAAGACTACTAAGAAAAGTAGCTGCTATTTCTAGGCTAAAGTCTCCCTGGCAACGCTGCTTGCAGGAGCCACGCTTCCCTGCGAGGACTCCTTGGGACTGAGTGGGGATTCAGGGGAGCTGAGTCAACTGCAGCCGGCGATGTCTCATGGTCAGCAGAGGGACCCATGGAGACCTGAAGGCAGACAGGACTATGGTCCCTGTGCCTGTGGATGGTAAGGATGGGGCACCTGGGATATGAAGGGGCCAAGATTCTAGGCACAGTGACTGCAGAAGTCCGTCTCCATGGGACAGCTGCAAAATACAGAAGGCGAACTTGCTGACGCAAGAAAATTAAACTCGGACTAATCCCTAGACCAGAATGTCTCTCTCCCTCAGCCTCTCTCCCTGCAGCCCCTGGAGTTCCATTTAGAGACCTCCACCCAGAAGAATTGCCAGGGTTTAGGCTGGGTGGATTGGTAAGTGAAGTTGGCAACTTGAGTAAGAGATAGAAAAGGAGCTCCAGGAAAGGGGATGGAAATCCCAGAGCACAGGTGTGGGCTTCTCCAAGGGGCCTGGGAGAGCCAAAGGCACGCCTGAATATGGCTATGGGGGCCTGAGAGGGAGGTGACCAACCATTAGCTGCCTTTGTAACCGGTGGCTCCAGGAGCGTCTTGAAAGGTTGCTTCGGAAACCATCAGCGGTATTCTAGCGTTGCTCTGTGTGTAACTTTGTCACAACGTGGAGAAGTTTCTTTAATAAACAAGGTTTATGGCCCGTGCTGGGGACGGTTACAGGTCTAGGAATGAAAGGGAGCCATAAAGATTTAGGGTCGTATCTCCACGGGCCATTTGGGCCCCACCAGGGCGATCAGAAGCTGGAAGTCTTTTGAAGTCAGAAGTCCTCTGCTTTTTTCTTATCAGAGGTGTTTGAAGCTCAGAGCCTGCTACCCGTAAAAGCCTGGCACGGAGACAGAGCGACCTCTCCCCCATGCCACCCAGGCCCCTGTTTCTTCATCGTGGTATTTTCCCCGTCTCTCTATCCTGCCTCAATATAGTAATGATATTAAGACAGTGGAAGCTTAGCATGGCTTCGATGCTCAGAGGTGAGACCTTGAAATGTGATTAGGTTTGTGTATGACCATAAAAGTGGAACTTCAGGATTGAATGCTCATAGCTTGATATAAGAGACCAGGCAGAAATACACATACTTTTTTTAATCATGATATGACAATCCATGGAGACCTTCACCAGAGCTTACATCTTAATAAAGTACCCTGCCTCGGGTATGTAATTAAAGTAATGAAAAGCCAACTAATACAGGGTTTAGGAATATGTATGAATTAGATAGATAGATAGATAGATAGATACATAGATACATAAATAGATACATAGATACATAGATATACATAGATAGATGATAGATAGAATTTAAAATATATAATTTTTAATTATATCTGAATTTAATTTGTTTTGTTTAGGAATATTTTGAAGTGGGAAGCTCTAAAGCTACCCCTATCAAAATAGGGCGGGAAGACACCCAGTGGATTGGGGACAGGGAGGAGGGAAATGGGGTTACCCTCATTAGATTTGCTCATACAATGTATCTAATTATGGATAATAAAGATATCAATAAAAATAAAAATTGCACGAGGCCCTGGGTTCATTCCCCAGCACCTCCACCAAAAAAAAAAAAAAAAAACAATCAAAAAAAATAAATAAATAAATAAAAAGGGGGAGAGAAAAACTAAGTCCAATAATAATTGAGAAGAAATGGATGTAGCTTTTCTGCCTGGATCACTCTACCCCCAAGTTCACTGGGGAAATCTAGTCATGAGTGCATTATGTAATGCAACAGAAATACATTGCAGGTCTCTGACAACACAAGAAAAGACACTGAAGAATGCACGCTGTAAACTGTGCTTAAGCTAGGACCCAGAAGACCTAAGGAGGCTCCGCAGTTAACATCTACAGCAAAAGCTTGTTGGAAATGCAAATTGCCAGGCTCTGCCTAAGACCCACTGAAGCAGAACCCTCAGGCTGAAGCCTAGGCATCTGGTTTTTAACAATGCTAGCCAATGATTCCGATGTCTGCTGAGTTTTGAGAACCATTGATCCAGAGGTAGTGAACTAGCCAGAAAAAGCTGGATATCAAACACGAAGCCATGGACATCAAAATAAAATACAAAAGCAGCCTGCAGCTAATCACAGGCTGAGGGTCAGTCTTCACACCTGGCCTTCAGATCAATCTCCCACGACAGTTTAAGTCACCATGGTTTCTTCTTGGACAGATTTACCAGGGAAGTCCTGGCTTGAAACGTCTTATAGAAGAAAGGCTTCTTTTCATTCTCAGCAATGGCCCAGTTTGTCATAAAATCCTATGGTCCTCCTGGTCAGAACCTCCAGACATGCCCCATGCGTCCACTGGTGCCCATCTCCAGTGGATTTCCACAGCCATCACTCATTCCATTCTTCTTCCAAACCTTCACCTCGAGGTAACACCTACAGCCCTTCACAATGGTCCTCGGTACTTCTCTTCCCCTGCTCACCTCGCTCCATCTTTCGTTCATTTTCTTTTTTAAAAAATATTTTATTTATTTATTTATTTGAGAGAGAGAGGCAGACAGAGAAATGCCAGGGCCTCCAGCCACTGCTGTAAATGAATTCGAGACACATGCGCCCTCTCGTGCATCTGGCTTTACATGGGCACTGGGGAATCGAACTCAGGTCCTTCTGCATTGCAGGCAAACCCCTTAACCGCTAAGCCATCTCCTCAGCCCTTGTTCATTTTCTTGTTGCTAGGAGAAGGCCTCCTCTCAGCGCCCACGAGCCCACCCTCAAGGCCCCTGCGCTTGCTGGTCCTCTGTGCTGGATGGACTCTCTGCCACCCCTGCAAAGTCATGGAGTCTCTTTGCTCGAGTGAAAAACGCTTATTTCTCAACGAGTCTCTAGAGGTACTGTTTTAATTATGCCTTTTCATGATGCACCATCATTTAACCATTCCTTGACATTGCACACAGACTACTCCCTTGTTTGTTATCAATAACACCAGAAGAATGAACTAGTCAGTCGTGGGGCTTGATGGCTGCAAACATCAACCACCCGAGGACTAGTACTGGAAATGGTGCTGGGGTTGAACAAGGACATTGAGGACAGAAGATAGAGGGGCAATGCTCTCATCTTGGCTCTCACCAGCAGAGAAACATCGAGTCACATTCTCTGGTCCCAAGTTCAAGGACTCTTTTTTAAAATATTTTATTTATTCATTTTCAAGCAGAGAGAGAGAGAGAGAGAGAGAGAGCACACCAGGGCCACCACCTTGTAGGTCTGGCTTATGTGGGTCCTGGGGAATTGAACCCAGGGACTTAGGCACTGGAGGCAAGTGCCTTAACCACTGAGCCATCTCTCCAGCCCAGGGAAGACTCTTTTCTATTATGGGTCAAGTGCACCCTCACTTGGATCAGTCAGCCTCGCTATGTGCAAACCCCACAGTTACCATGGAGGAAAAAGCCCAGAAAAGCTGGATTCTTCTTCCTAGAACCGAGCAGCTAGATGTCGGCCAAGAAAACAGAACATCACTGCACACAAAGACGTTTGTGTGAGGGGTGGGGTTTTCCTGAACCCAGTGCATACTTTTAAACTTAGTAAGGACCTAAAGAAAATGGTTTGTTTGTTTGTTTAAGTAGGGTCTCACTCCAGCCCAGGCTGACCTAGAACTCATTCTGTGGTTCCAGGCTGGCCTTAAACTCACAGCAATCCTCATACCTCTGCTTCCTGGGTGCTGGGATTAAAGGCATTCACCACCAAGCTGGGCCAGGTAATAGCTTGAACTCCTATAATTTCAATTTATTAAAAGTCTTTCTTTTTACATTCCTTTCAAGAATTTTCCTCTATATAAGTCGGGTGTGGTGGTGCACACCTTTAATCCCAGCACTTGGGAGGCAGAGGTAGGAGGATTGCCATGAGTTCAAAGCCACCCTGAGACTACATAGTGAATTCCAGGTCAGCCTGGACTACAGCGAGACCCTACCTTGAAAAACGAAAAACCAAAAAAAAAAAAAAAAATTTTTTTTCTCTATATAATTACATTCAAACCAAACATAGGAGGTGTTAGCTATCCATCATATTGTATACCTCCAATAGTCAATTGACAAGGAAAAAGGTTTACTTTTGACTCAGAATTTTGGAGACTTTGGTCCAATTACCACTCATAGCATGGTCAAGAAGAGAGAGAGAGAGAGAGAGAGAGAGAGAGAGAGAGAGAGAGAGAGAGAATGGATATGGGCATTCCAGGACCTCTTGTCACTGCAAATGAACTCCACATGCATATGTCACTCTGTGCATCTGGCTTTATGGGGTGCTCGAGAAACAACCCCAAGCTGGGAGGCTTTGCACAAGCAATTGCCTCTAACCAATAAGCCATCTCCCCAGCCCCACACTCCCTTTTTTGGGAATATTGGTGATGACCCCCCAAACCTCCCAGGATGCCCCACCTCTTGAAGGGTCCACCACCTCCCAACAGCACCACCCTGGGGAACAATCAGTAGTTGGTGAGGGACATTCCAGATCCAAATGATAGCGCAGTACTTTTTGTCTCTTACCATTGTGTTAAACATCTGTTCACACTTCTCTATTATCTTCCTGGCTTTTTACTTCATTTTCAAAAAGGGATTTGTTTCCTCTAGCAGGGCTGTTAATAATAGCTGACACTTGAATGGAACTTCCTGTGCTGTGTGGGGGCCAGCCTAACTAAGCACATGATGCCTTGAACTTGGGCCCATCTGCCTGACCTGACCTGAGGAAGTGTGTGTGATCCTCACTATTTCTTTGGGAGAGGAAGCCCAAGGAGCAGAGGTTAAGCAACATATGCCAGGAAGAGGCAGAGCTGAAGTTCAATTTCAGGGAGCCTGGCCCGGGGTTCATGGCAGCAACCCTTAAAGGAAGCAGGGAAAAGTCCACTTGCATTTTGGTATGTTTGCCTTTCATTTTTTTTTTTAAAAAAAAAGTGTATTCTTCTTACACAGTTGAAAGGATCCCATCAGGTGAATGGTGAATATTTGTTGTGTCTGATCCCGTTTCACCCCAAACAACCACAGCCCTCACCAATTTTTTTTCATCAGAGTTCTTTCCTCTTCCATTCATTTTGGCCTAGATGTGGCAGTAAAATAATCTGGAAAAGAGGGAAGAAAAGAAGCACGTGTGATCACTTCTAGGTGTTATGTAAGATAAAAATCTGTAATTTCTTTATAATACTTTGTTATGAATCTTGCATTTCTATCCCCAGGTTGATGCAATTCTTTAAACACGTCACTTTTAAGACAGAACAATTGTTTTCTTTCCTAAAGATGCTCATTTGCTAGTTTATAATATTTTGCTATTACACATAGTACAGAGTCAGTTTTAAATATGCTCTACTGACTAAAGCAACTTTTGTAACAATTTCAGATTTTTATCTCCTGGGTATAGTTCTAATAAGGAGCATGACGTCAGTATTTCATGTTCCCTTCATTCTCAGGCATCTGATCTGTGTGGACAGGGAAGGGTGGTGGGAGAAGGGGCGGCTTACTCCTCACTCTCCAGAACCCATCCTGGAAGCTCCTGGACCATCTTCCTCTTCTTCCTCCCTTTCCTTGGGTGGCAGTAAGAATGGACAAGGAGGTGTCTGTCTGAAAGCCAACCATGCCTGCATCAGCACCAGCCTTCCTGGACCCGTCTCCACCCATGCTGGGTGTTCAGCCTGAGACATTGGTGTTACACAGATGTCCAGTTCTGTCACTGCCCACCGCCCGCGGGGGCAATGGTAAAAACACACACACAAACACACATACACCTCATATGGGTGGAAGAATGCGCATTCTCTCTTTATTGCTTTCTCTCAGATCTCATTGCTCATACCCCATACCTGTTACCTCATTCCTCATTGCTCATATCTCTTCATCTCTCTCTTGCAGATATGCTACAGAATATATATAGAGAGCTCCTTGCCAATCAGGGAGCTATTTATTGGTCTATGACAAGAACCTGTGGGCATGATGTGCAAATAGCCTAATCAGGACTACCTCCTGAAACTCATTAAGCCAAGCCCCTCTTGGCAGGCTGTCAGGTGCCATCCAAGACTAAGCCAGGGGGTGCCTCCAAAGGCCCCAAAGGCTTTCACCCCTGACACAGTTCTGGGGTTCAGTTAGGAAGTCCAGCACTCCATAGATGTAAGGAAGGCACACGCCCCAAGAGTTGTGATATGAGCATTATAAGGGGTGTCTTTTGGCCCAACTGTTTATTTTTTTAAATATATCTTTATTATCCATAATTAGATACACTGAATGAGCGAATAATGTGTTGATGTCCCCAATTCCCCGATTTCCCTCTTCCCTGTCCCCAATCAGCTGGGTGTCCTCCTCCGTGAAGCCCGACTGTTTAATTCTCAGGGAAATTTTTGCTTTCAGTACTTGGGCAAAGAACAAGGATGCTATTTACTGTCTCCCACATTCTAAAAAGTTGGAACATTAAGTATAGTATAGCATGCTATTTCCTGGCCTCTAACATATTTTTATGTATGATATTTTATTATTTTTTTACTTTTATTGACAGCTTCCATATTTACAGACAATAAACCATGATAATTCCCTCCCCACCCCCACTTTCCCCCTCTCAAATCCATCCTGCATCATATCCCCTCCCCCCTCAATTAGTCTCTCTTTTTATTTTGATGGCATCATCTTTTCCTCCTATTATAAAGGTCTTGTGTAGGTAGTGTCAGGCGCTGTGAGGTCATAAATATCAAGACCATTTTGTGTCTGGAAGTTTGCATTGTCAGCAGTCCTCCCCTTCCTTTGGCTCTTATGATCTTTCCACCACCTCTTCCTAAACCTTGGAAGTTGTGATAGAGATGTCCCAGTGCTGAACACTCCACTGTCCTTTCTTCTCAGCACTGTGGGGTCTTGTGAGTCATCCCAGTGGTCACAGCCATCTCAAAAGAGAAGCTTCTGTAGCCAAAAGTGAGAGTAGCATTAATACATGGGTATACACATTTTAAAATGTGCTGATAAGGCACCAAATTCAAACATATTTTTGAAGCAGGGTCTCACTCTAGCCCAGGCTTACCTGAAACGCCCTCTGCAGCCCAGGTTGGCCTCAAACTCATGGGAATACTCCCCCTCAGCCAGCTGAGTGCTGGGATTAAAGGGATGACCCACCATGTCCTGCTACACTATAGTGTATTTAAAATTGTCTTTGCATGTTTTAGACAATTCTAATCCCGTGGATATACTCATTTATAGCCACTTACCCTCAGAATGTTGCAGATTTTGCTACCTTTGCATTTTGATTTACAGGGGATCAGTTTGGAGCCAGCCTGAGGGCAGATTACCTGGAGGCTTTTTCCCCTGCCTGAACATTTTCAGATCATTTTTTAAAATAATTACTAAATTTTTAAGACCTCATGGTCTTAAACCTCTAGTTCCTTCCCTGGATGCCCAACATCACGTCTTCTTCGTCTCTTAGTCAGAAGTTCTAAAGACCTCAAGTCTGTGATCACCTTACTGCTTCTATTTACACCTGGCATAAATAAGGTATTCAATATAATTCCTGAACAAGTAACAAAAAATGATTACTTCTGGATATTTAGATTTTCTGTTTTCTTTTCTCCTAAATCTCCATTTTTCTTTTTGTTTTGTTTTTTTTCCCAATACTTGGCAGTTGGATCCAGGATCTTGCACTTGCTAAGTAAACACTCTACTACTGAGCTATATCCCTAGGCCTATTTTTAATTTTTATATTATTTTCAAATTGATTGTTCACTTATTTACTTTTGGGAAAGGGGCTCACCTATCCCAGGCTTGCTTGAAAGTTGCTATATAGCTTAGACTAACCAGGAACCCCACTTTTTGAGTGTTGGGATAAGTCATATACCACCATACCTAGTACTACGGATGGAACCCAGGCTTCAGGCATGCTGGGCAATGAGGGCACCCACTGAGTGAGCCCTACATTTTAATTTTGACTTATTGTTTCTCTTTTTGGCGTGTGTTTATGGGTTCATGCGTGTGACTGTGGACAGGTATGTGCCATGGTGACCTGCGGAGGTCAGAGGATAATTTCCAGGTGCCAGCAGGATCTACGGGTTTCCACTCCGTTCAGCAAGCTAGCTCGATTCTGAGCTGATGGCCAATTCTCCTGTCTCATCCTCCCTTCTCTCCATAAGCATTCTGGGATGACAGATGCCCTCGGCAGCATCTGGCTTTTCCTGGGTGCTGAGAATCCCTTCTGAGTCGCTCCTGCTTGAAAAGAAAGCACTTTATCCACTGATCCATCTCCCAGCCCCCCTTTAAAAAGTTTTAGTCATGGGCTGGAGAGATGGCTCCGCAGTTAAGGCACTTGCCTCCAGTGCCTAAGGCCCCGGGTTCAATTCCCCAGGACCCACATAAACCAGACCCACAAGGCGGTGGCCCTGGTGTGCGCTCTCTCTCTCTCTCTCTCTCTCTCTCTCTCTCTCTCTCTCTGTATCTCTCTCTCTGTATCTCTCTGCCTGAAAATTAATAAATAAAATATTTTTAAAAGTTTTAGTCATGTTCTCACTAAGTTTCCCAAGCTGACCTTGAGTTTGTGATCTCTTCGCCTCGGCTTCCCCATCGCTAGGATCACAGCATACAACACACCTCCTGAACCCTCCTCCCTATATTTAATGCTATTGTCTTTGCATCTCAACTACCAATTTTAAAAACCCTTTTTGTAAATTTTTCCCACATTCTAGAGTAAACACCAGTTTTGTTTTGTTTTGTTTTAAACTGGTTCTTAGAGCATCTTTTCCCAGAGTCGCTCTTGCTCCGAGTCTTGAGAACAATTTCTTCTTTGACCTTGACATCTGCTCTCACCTGCTGGATCTCACCTTAGATCAAGAGCTTGTATTATTAAAACAGGACCCGGGCTGGAGAGATGGCTCAGTGGTTAAGGCACTTGCCTCCAGTGCCTAAGGCTCCTGGTTCAATTCCCCAGGACCCACATAAGCCAGACCCACAAGGTGGTGGCCCTGATGTGCTCTCTCTCTCTCTCTCTCTCTCTCTCTCTCTCTCTCTCTCTCTCTCTCTCTCTCTCTCTCTCTCTGCTTGAAAATGAATAAATAAAAAAAAACAGGACCCATGCTTTGCCTTTGGCCTGCCTCCTGGTGGGGTGGGGTGGGTCATGCAGCTGTGTCTGGGTGGACAGCTACCCTCTCAAATCTTTGTGTGGTGTCCCTGAGCTGGCTTGCTGCACACATCTGGTAGCTCCATCCAGTCAGGAAGCAGCTTCCAGTAAGGAAGGGATCTTCACTGTCCCTTCACACGCTTCCACATTGCTCAGACAGATGGAGCTCGTAGAGCCCGACAGTCCCCAAGTGTCCCCAGCACTTCCTGTCTGCTCCCACCGCAGCTTTTGACTTGGGGAATCCAACCTCCCAGGATGAAACTCAGGCTTCCCTTCCTTCCTGCCCGCTTGTTTCTTGAAAGTGCTCCACTCTGCTGAACACAGGAAAAGGTACAGATGGGAAACAGGACCCGCACTGGCTGCTGGGAGACAGAGGTCAATGCCTGGTGGGCTTGCACTGGGGCAGGCTCTCTTCCCTTGCTGGGTCACAGGCCCAAGTGTGCGATCCAGCTTTGCTCCAGCTGTCTCCCCACAGAGCACATGAGCACGTCTGTGTTCAAAATCAGCTTTGGGGGTTTTATAATTGTCAGATTCTTCTAGCTGCTCACCCTGAATTAACTAGCAGTCAACCAATGTGTAATAATACTTTTAACACCATAAGATCCATTGACCAGACTGAGGAAGGGCCCTTCCATCCAAATTCACTCACTTTATCATGAAGGGATGTTGATTATTCTCACTACTTTTCTGTATCATCTGCAGGATGATCATATGACTTTTCTCCTTTGAGCCTGTGTTGTGGTCAGCTTTCGAGTTGCTGCGCAGAAAGAACCCAAGCAAAAGCGGCTTGTGGAGGAATGGGTTTATTAGGCTTATGGACTCGAGGGGAGACTCCATCCTGGCAGGGAAAACGATGGCATGAGCAGAGGGCTGGACATCACCTCTGCCACAGCACTGCAAACAGCGGCAGGAAGGTGTGCCAAACACTGGCAAGGGGAAGCTGGCTTATAACCCCATAAGCCCGCCCCCAACAACACAGCTCCATCAAGGTTGGAAAACCCAAACTGCCATCAGCTGAGGATCGATCTATCAGAACACATTCAATTGTTTGTGGGGGACACCGGGATCAAACCATGACAGCCTGTTAATGTGGTGAATTACATTTGCCCTCCAAGCAGTGTGGCCCAAAGATTCTCTGGTCTACAACTCTGGCGTATGAGTGAATGTTCACGCTAGGGGACAGACATGAACATAAGCCAGCATCATCTGTGACCATGTTCCCCTGGCTCACAGGATTCTAAAGTGCCTGTCGTTGCACAGGGAAAGCTATGGCAGGCCTTTGTGTGTGAAGTTCAGGCCTCTGGAATGGACGTGTAACTCAGCGACAGAGAAGCAAGGCCCTGGCTTTGATCCCCAGGACCACAAGATAAGAACAGACCTGACATCTGCATCAGCACTTTTGCAATACCTGACAATGGATCTCCTGTACATGGGCCCAGGGGCCCTGTCTTTAAACAAGCTCTCCATTTCTCAGGCCTGGAGGAACAAAGCAAGATGGCAAGACCAGGAGGGCAAAGGTAATGATCATAAATGTAATAATTAATTTTTCTTTATTTTCACTGATTAGTATGGAAACTTCCAGAACCACCCCCCCCCCAACACACAGACATGAAACTGAAATGACAGTTTGTCTGCCACTACCAATTACTAAGAGCACCTCTGAGGTACTCAGCACTGTTTTGGGGTACTTCATGTATCTTTCTCACAATACAATAATGTTCCCACCCTTTATTCTCACAATACATTAATTTCTTTAAAAAATGAAGCAATGAGGGCTGGAGAGATGGCTCAGCGGTTAAGGCACTTGCCTCCAGTGCCTAAGGCCCCGGGTTCAATTCCCCAGGACCCACATAAGCCAGACCCACAAGGTGGTGGCCCTGGTACTTACTCTCTCTCTCTCTCTCTCTCTCTCTTTCTCTCCCTCTCTCTCTGTATCTCTCTGCTTGAAAATGAATAAATAAAATATTTTTAATGAAGCAATGATTGATAGAAGAAAACCTATGAGTGATGGTAGTGAGAACTGAACCCATGTCTGACTCCAACACCCGTCCTCTTTCTTGCACCTCTCACCCCGGTGAGGCAGGTAGGTGGGAGGGTGTTCACCATCCCTGTGCTGCAAAGTGGAAGGATGGAAAGGTGGAGGGAAGGATTGGAGCCTGTGATTCTGCTATTCCAGCTGACGTGGAGAATACGAATGGCTGAGTCATTGGTCACCCTGGTGATACGGAAAGACGGAGAGAGTTTAGGAGTCTGAGATGCTTGATTTGGTAGCTGGCAATGTCTCATTTCTCAGACAGCTCTTAGGTCACTCATCCGCAGTACCACCTTTACAAAACCTCGGTCTGACTTTGGAAACAGCAGGCACTTGGCAAAGCAAAGCTCGAGAATCTGGGAAAGCCTGAAACTCACATACTGAGATCTCCTTTCTTCTGATGCTTAAATCTGCATGTGTGCTGCTTACAAAATTTAATCCACATGTTTGAAGATCATTTACAGTTAACCCTCAGGCTGCAGTTTTAAGAGAGCTATTTGATGTCTAAGAAGCCTCATGTATATTTTTTTAAAGCATAAACCTCTGTAAACACATCTCTTTCCATCCCACGTCCCAAATTCTGAAGCTGGAAGTTGTATTTCATGCGTAAGAAATAATCCTCGAATCAGAAGACAGGCAATGTGGGGAATCATCGACCAGTCTATGGAAAGTGACACGTTTGACGTCTCAACAAATAAGTTGTCTCGTTTCCCAGAAGAGTGGGCTCAAAGCTGTGGGAAGTGAGCCCACCACACCGCAGACACTCTGCCCAGCAGAGGAACACGAGATGTATTCCAGACCTTTGTGTTTTCTTTCTTAATTCAAAGAGAGCTCTACCCGCTTTTTTCAGGACAGCCTAGTGATTCACTCCAGAGAAATCCACACAACATCAAACAATAATAAATACTCACTCTACACTGTGCCTGTCTCTGTCCTGAGGACATATTCTTCTGGAGAGATTATCTACACTTTGCCTAGGGCCAATCACCCAGAGTTTCTTTAGGGACACAGATGAAGCAGAGGCTTGGGACCAATGCCCGAAGCACAGTCCCAAGTAGGAGAAGAGAGAACGTATATTACAAGCTATTGTTCATTATTTATTCCACCTGCTCACTTTCCCCTTTATGTATTAGGCTGGCGTCAATTGCCACACATTTCTTTCAACTTGGGGCTATCATTACATTACTCTGTTCTAAACAATCTTTGGAAATCAAACTCAAATCCAGGATAAATTGTTTTCGCCATGAAGTAACACTTTTAATTGAAAAAAAAATAATTTGAGAAAAGCAGTGTGGCAATCCCTCAAGAAATGAAAAATAGGATTACCATATGCTCCAGCAATTTCACGTCTGGATATATTCCCTAAAGAACGGAAGCGAGGGTCTCAATGAGCTACTAATACAACAATATCCAAAGCAGCTTTACTCACAATACCCAGAGGAGGTAGTAACCCACATGGCTATTAAAAAAATATTTTAACTTTTTATTTATAGAGAAAAGGAGGATAGAGAGAAGATAGATAGATAGATAGATAGATAGATGATAGATAGATAGATAGTAGATAGATAGATAGATGAGAGATAGATAGATGATAAATAGATGATAGATAGATAGATAGATAGATAGATAGATAGATAGATAGATAGATAGATAGATGAGAGATGTATAGATAGATGATAAATAGGTAGATGATAGATAGATGATAAATAGATACATAGATAGATGAAATATAGATAGATGATAGATAGATAGATGATTGATAGATAGATGATAGATGGATAAATAGATGGATGATAGATAGACAGACAGACAGACAGACAGATAGATAGATAGATAGAATAGGTACACCAGGTCCCCTCGCTGCTGCAAATGAATTCCAGACACATGCACCACTTTGCGCATCTGGCTTTAGGTGGGTACTGGACAATTGAACTTGGCCTGGCAATCACTGCAAACAAATGCCTTTAATCACTGAGCCATTTCCCCAGCTCCCAGCTCCCAGCTATTTTTTAAGTTTTTAGTTTAAGCTGTTTTACAAGTTTTACTATAAAACTTGTGTATGCATTTATCTATTTTTAAATAGATGCATGCACCAACGTGATGTATACAGAGTGGAAACTGAGTCAACCTTGTGGGAAATTCTTATGTGTGCTATGTAACGTGGATGAACCAGGAAAATTTAATGCTAAGTAAATAAGCCAGTCACTGTGTGATTCTGTTTACACGACATACATATGGAAGCTGACTTCATAAAGATGGTTGCTAGGGTATGGAGAAGGGGGAAAAGCATTGAGAATTTCTATAAAATTGATGTAGTTTCGGGCTGAAGAGATGGCTTAGCAGTTAAGGCGTTTGCCTGTGATGCAGAAGGACCTGAGTTCGATTCCCCAGTGCCCACGTAAAGCCAGTTACACAAGAGGGCGCATGTGTCTGGAGTTCATTTGCAGTGGGTGGAGGCCCTGGCATGCCCATTCTCTCTGTCTCTATCTCTCTCTGTGTGTCTCTCTCTCTCAAATAAATAAATAAAATATTTTTTAAAAATTGATGTAGTTTCATTTTGTAAGATAAAAATGGTAGTGATGCTGACACAAGCACATTCATGTGATACCATGGAAATATACCCTTTAAAATAATTAGATAAAAGAAAAATGATTAAGAGGATCAATTTGGTGCTATTGTATTTTGCTATATGTTGAGCTCAAGTAGGTGAAGAGCAGGTGAGTAAAAGTTTGCTTTGCAAAATTAGTACCCCCCCCCCCTTGGAATTTTAATCTGGTTTTATCTTTGATTGGATATTTCTTGGGTGGATTAAAAACTAATGCTATTTTAAATATTGTACCTGCCTTGTTAGGATCATAACGCTTTATCTTTAATATTAGTGCAGAGGTGGTAAGGTTTGCCTCAAAAACCTGACTCCAAGAAATAAGTAGTAGTATTAAGTAGTTCTCCCCCCACCTCCAAAAAACCTTGAGGGAGGAAAACTTTCCAGAAAAACATGGCAGAATGAGACCACATATTATACGTTGTTCCTCTCAACCTAAAAAAAAAATCACCCAAAACTGAGTAAAATGCAATGAGAAACACAGTGGCACAAACTCTTCCAGGTTCTAGTCTCTGAAAAGTGGTCAGAAACTGAGAACAATTTGGAAGGTCACCTGAAACTCCCACTGTCCTGCAACAAGACCCTCCAAATTAGCAGGGGGGGGGAGCAGTGGAAAAAATACCCCTGAATCAAAGAATTGGGGTCTGGAGACATTTTTGTTTCATGTGCACCATGTTTTAACCTTTATTTATTCTTTATAGTCTAGGAATAAACCCTGGATGCCCTGGACTTGGAGTTTTTAAAAAATATTTTATTTATTTATTTATGAGAGAGAGAGAGAGAGAGAGAGAGAGAGAGAGAGAGAGAGAGAGAGAGAGAGAGAGAGGGTGCACCAGGGCCTCCAGCCTCTGCAAATGAACTCCAGACACATGGGCCCTCCTGTGCATCTGGCTGTATATGGGCACTGGGGAATCAAACTCTGGTCCTTCTGCATTGCAGGCTGATGCCTTAACCACTAAGCCATCTCTTCAGCCCTGGACTTAGAGTTTTGAACCTTTATTGGGGACCTTTTGGATGAGAAAAGGCTGCGGACAGCTCTTGCAGAGATGGGGCAGGGATATCAGGAAGCTCTTAGTCATTCCAGAACACAGAGAAAAGAGCCACTGTTCAAGGCATCTGAGGTGGGGAAACCCAGAAGGTTGTGCTAAGATGTGAAGAGACCCACCCACTGCTGAAAGAAGGAACAGAAAGACAATATGGGAAGGTTTTGAACCCAAATTAAATCCTAAAGGACAAAGCAGCCAGTGTTGTCCTCACCTGCTTTGGAACATTAAGGCACCAACTACCTTTTTTTCTGGAAGGTTCCTCAGGGAAGAAAGACTTGGAAATGGGAGAATTTGAATCTTTGCCATGGAAGAGGACCAGGGAGTGACGGCTAGGATTCCTTCCCTGCCCTCGTGGACTCTCCCACAGTGAGCTCCCTCACACATACCATATCCAGAGAGGCAAACCACAGCTTTCATTTGGTTCTGACCAAACAGGAAGCTTGCCCTGATGTCTTACAGAATTTAAACCGTTTGTGGAAGGAGGGGGCCTTGCCAGCACACAGTGAGTCAGCGGCCATTACCCAGAGAGAGAGTTAGGGAGACCACTTTGGACAGTGTGTTGTTTTGGGAGTGAGGATTTCTTTTACAACATTTGAGCTGGAGAACATAGTGTGCTTTATATAAACCAGAAAATAAATAAATGATTTCAAGGAATTCCTCTCCCACTTGACCAACATCAAAACCAAAGCCAACAAGCTCGAGGTCCAAATGGATTCAATGAGCATTCATTGGCTTCACTGTTAAAAATGTAATAGACATGAAACTATTTTAGAACTTTCTTCTCCTAAAAAGGGAACTCACTGAAATAGGAGACAAACGAGCCACAGTGGTTTAGTTGTCGTCAAATGGGGGTTTTCAGATTACATCAAAAAGGCACCAGAAAGAATATCTTTTCCTATAGTAATAGGAGTACACTTTAGTTTGACAGTATGCTGGGAAGTAAGGTTAACCCTTTCCAAAATAATTATTAATTTAGCAAATCTAAAGATGACGTGTGTTCTTCTTGGTCTCTTTGCAAGGCCTTGAGATTGAGCCCAGGGCTGTGGACATGCCAGGCAAGTGCCGCCATTCTGATCTGAGCTATATCCTCAACCCAACTACCGTGGGTTGGTTTGTTTTGGTTGGTTGGTTGGTTTTTGGAGGTAGGGTCTCGCTCTAGCCCAAGCTTACCTGGAATTCCCTAGTGCTGGGGTTAAAGGCGTGCGCCACCACACCCGGCCAACTACTGTGTTTTTAATTTGAGAACTCAATATATCTTTTTTTTTTTGAGAACTCAATATATCTTGTTTCTTGTTTGCTATTATAGTGTTTATTTGTAGGGTGATGTCCTTGGTTGGATTGTTATCCAATCATCTGTCTTCTGATCTCCATGTTTCTCTTTCCACAGTACTTATGACTTGCAGTACACCTCATGGTTGCATGAAGTAGAGATCTTCCCACTCTGCCTCTCAGCTAAGAATGGCATGTGAGTATTTTGGCGAATCCAAAGGGGAAGTGGTGTATGCAGTTTAGGATGAATTCTTAGAAAGTGGGGCATGTTCTTCTTGGACCTCCTCCTTGCTGGTGGTTGGAATGAGTGTAAGGAGTAACATTCTCACAGTATGTCACGGCTGTTGGATCTCTGGAAATGGAATCCATGAAGGAGGGAGCAACAAGTAGGAAGGTGCCTGGGTCGCACTCAGGCCTGCACCGTGTTCAGATTGTCATGGACCAATACACTCTACATGTCTGGAGTACGAAAGGATGGACATCCATACTGGTGAAACCACTATTATGTTAAGATTGCGCTATTGTTATTTTTAGCCAAAGCTATCATTAATAAGCTATTTTTAAAGTTTTTATTTTTAAAAATATTTTATTTATTCATTTTTCAAGCAGATAGATACAGAGGGGGGAGAGAGAGAGAGAGAGAGAGAGAGAGAAAAAGACAGAGAGAGAGAGAGAGAGCACCAGGGCCACCACCTTGTGGGGGTCTGGCTTATGTGGGTACTGGGGAATTGAACTGGGGGCCTTAGGCACTGGAGGCAAGTGCCTTAACTGCTGAGCCATCTCTCCAGCCCTAAAGTTTTTAGTTCAAGCAATTTTACAAGTTTTACTGAGGGAAAGACAAAAAGGTCTTTGTTATATCTATTACTTAAACCTGGAAGTGAAAATGACAAATATATATATATATATATATATATATATATATATATATATATATATAAGAACACACCATATGTTACTCCATCAAGATGTACATTTTTGTAGCTGGGTATGGTGGTGCACACCTTTAATCCCAGCACCCAGGAGACTGAGGTAGGAGTTCAAGGTCACCCTGAGACTACATAGGGAATTCCAGGTCAGCCAGCGCTAGAGCGAGACCCTACCTTGGAAAGAACGAACAAATAAACAAAAAAAGAATGTACATTTTTGGGTTTTAAATGCTGGTTGAAATTTTCATTAATGAAAATGACGTAAGGTCCCTCTCTTTTGAGAAGCCCATGCTCTGTGTGCTCTCCGTTAATAAGCGTTCTCTTTCCCTTAATGCCCTTCATAGGCCTTTATTAAAACCTTTTCTTGGTAAGCTTTAACTTTGCATCATTAAAAATAAAACATAAAAGTGAAACAACATGGGGAAATGACATGGTCAGGGTCTCTCATCCTACCTGAGTCTATCACTCGGCCATTTGACACTGTGACATGAAAACCCCCTGGGGTGTGTTGGGGAGTTTTAGTGAAGGGACATCTGAGAGCAGTGAGCTTCCCGTCCAAGAGCAGGCACGGGTACAAGCTCAACTGTGTGTTTTGCAAGTCAAAAAGGTTCTGCCGGGCATGGTGGCGCACGCCTTTAATCCCAGCACTCGGAAGGCAGAGGTAGGAGGATCGCCGTGATTTTGAAGCCAGCCTGAGACTACACAGTGAATTCCAGGTCAGCCTGGGCTAGAGCGAGACCCTACCTCGAAAAACCAAAAAAAAAAAAAAAAGGATCTATGATTAGTGATCTTCTACAGGGAAAATGATAGCATAAGAAACATCCCCGGGCTGGAGAGATGGCTCAGCAGTTAAGGCACTTGCCTCCAGTGCCTAAGGTCCCGGGTTCAATTCCCTAGGAGCCACATAAGCCAGACCCACAAGGTGGTGGCCCTGGTTCTCTCTCTCTCTCTCTCTCTCTCTCTCTCTCTCTCTCTCTCTCTCTCTCTCTCTCTGTGCTTGAAAATGAATAAATAAGATATTTTTAAAAAGAAACCTTTATATAAAAAAAAGAAACATCCCCAGCAATGGCAGGTGGCGCTCTGTCACCAGGGATTCCCTTCTTGAGGTGAAGGGTATGCTGGGAGATTCCTGCTTTCACATGCACACACACAAGAGGAAGTCCCTTACACTTCGGTGTAAAGCTTCTCCTATTTTATTATGACTCCGGAAACATTTACAAAACACAAGGCCTAGATACATTGGGAGCCAAGAAGGGACAGTATGAAGATCATGAAGTCTGGAGTTGGAGAGAAAAAGAGGGAAGAGAAAGTCCATCAGAAGAGTGTATAAGTCTCCCGAAACCTGTCGATGTCAGTCATGAACACAGCAGTACTCACTCCCTAGGATGACTGTTGCAGTCAGCCGCACGCCCCTGGGATGAACCTCCAAACCAGGCACAGTTTATGGGAGGAAAGGATTTATTGAAGCTACAGATTCGTGCTGGAGAGATGGCTCAGCAGTTAAGGCACTTGCCTCCAGTACTTAAGGCCCCTGGTTCAATTCCCCAGGACACACATTAGCCAGACCCCACACTCTCTCTCTGGCTATATAAGATGTTATGACTTACCTATATTCTAACAGTGAGCAAGGGGAATTTGAAATTAAAATACAATACCACTTACATTAACACTCCTCAAAATAAAATACTCAAGTTGTGAAAAAAATTGCACAACATCTATCTAAGGAAAGCTACAAAACTCTAATGAAAGAAATAAATGAACTAAAGAAATGATAAGATAGGCCATTTAAATACCTCATTGTAAATCCTGGACAGAGCATTGCATAGGGAGCGTCAAGACTGTTCAGATTGCCGAACGTTACCAAGTTGACTTTCAGAGTCAAGGAAATTGCAGTCACAGTTCTAGGACGTTATTGTGGGAATACAAACAAATTGAACCTAACGTTCACATAGAGAAGCGAATGAGAGACTGGCCAACGCAGTCCTGAGTGAGAAGAATGGTACATTTCTGAAAAAGGACTGGCATTCCTCAACCTCAAGACATATGGCAGCTACGATAGGCACAACTGAGTAGAAGAAACAGCTCCGAAATAGACACACAAAACAAACCAACTGAGTTTGGGTTAAAGGAGGAAAGCAATCCAATAAAATAACTAGATATCCAAATCTAAGAAGCAGACATTATGCACAATATTAACTACAAAAAAACCACAAACATATATGTAAAATGCAAAAGATCCCTAAAAGGTATCATCGAGAAAACTTAGACAATTGTGGATTTGCTGATGACTCTGATCCATGAAGAAAAAGTTGATGAGATTAACTTCATGAACACTAAAAACATTCTGCTCTGGGAAGAACACTGTGAAGGGAACGAGAAAACAAGCCACAGGGAGAATATGTTTGCAAAGGGTAAGGATGAAAGGCCGTGTGATGGGTTACACTGCTTGTTGTAGTGATTTGAATGTAAAATGTTTCTCACGGGCACATGTGGTTTGCATACTTGGTCCTTGGCTGGTGGCAGCTTGAAAGACTGTGGAACCTTGTTGGAGGAGTATGTCACTGGGAGCAGACACTGAGGCTTATTAGTCCACCCCACTCAGTGTTCAGAGTGAACACTTGCTGCTGTGTCCCAGCTGATATGACAAGCTGTGATGTCCAGTCTCTGGCTCTGCCCTGCTTTCCCTGCCATGACGAGACTTCCAGGCTTCCCCTGGAGACAGTAGCCGAATACACCCTTCCTTCCCATCAGCTGTTTTTGGTCCATCCTAGTAACAAGAAGGTTATGTCAACAGGACCTGTGAGGTATTGTCTAGGTGAGGTTAGCATCTGGGCATGTCTGTGAGGGATTATTTTGATTAGGTTGTGAAGAATCCATTTTATAAAGCAGACTCCATTTTTAGACTGACTTCCCCCTCCCTAAAGAATGTCTGGTCACAAAGACCAGGAAATAAAAATAAAAAAAAGACACCATATAAGGAAGCATATGGCTGTTCTGGAATGTGGGCTGGCCCTGGGATGTGGCTCCAAGGAAGTAACCAATCAAGAGGCATACAGATACAGGAAAGGAGCCAATAGAAATACCACACACCCTGTGACCTGAGCTGTATTATAATTAGATAGCTTCTGTCCATAAATACTCTGCTCCTTTGTTCTTCGGGGCTCCATCTTGCCTAGACATTCATCTGCCTGCTTGTGGAGCCCGACTGCGCAGCCGAAGAATGAAATCCTCTTGCTTTTGCATCTGCTGATGTGGTTATTGGAGTTTTGGGGTATGCTCTCCTGAGAGAGGCCTTGGGGGTCTTTCAGTTGAGGTGGGAAGACCTTCCTTAACTGTGGGCAGCACCACCTCAGGACCTGAGGTCCTGCAATGTTTACACACAAGAAAGCTAGCTAAGCATCAGCATTCATGAGCCTCTGCGTCCAGACTCTGGGTACAACGTGACCAGCTGCTTTGTGTTTCTGCCACTGTGATAGACTGTGATCTGGAAACTGTAAGCTAAATGACCTTTTCTTTCTTAAATGGGTTTTTGTCAGGTATTTTATCCAAGCAATGAGGCAAGTCATTCATATATACTGTTATCCTAAATATACAAAGAACTCTCAAAACTCAACAATGAAATGTTATCACGGAAACGGAAGTTCAAATAGCAGTGGGCTACCAGTACACATCTATTCGGAATGGAAAAATCTAGAACCGATGTCACCAAATGCTGATGAGGCAGCATGAACTTTCACTCACTGTTGGGACTATGAAGTAGTATAGCCACCTTGAAAGATGGCTCGATTTCTTACAGAATTAAGTATAAACGTGCTCTTACATCGCAGCACAGCAATCCAAAGGAGGTCAAAACCCGTCCACACAACACATGTCTGTCTGTTTACAGCAGCTCTATTTATTATTGCAAAACTTGGTAGCAGCCAACTATGGTATGGTGGACTTGGGATGGTTAAGTTTTTGTTGTCAACTTGACCTTTTCAGGAATGTTGGGTGGGTCTCTGAGGATGTTCCTAGAAAGGCAGCCCTCTCAGTGAGGGTCAGGATGTAAGGAGGCTCAGGGAAGCTAGAAATGAACATCTTTTCCTGGAGGGCAGTGCAGGAAGGAAATTCCAGACTCAGGAAGCCAAGTCTGGGATAGGGTTGCAAGACCCGCCCTAAGGCTCTATAAAGGAGAAGGAAATCTCTCTCCCTTGGCCCCTGCCTGTTTACTGTTCTGTGTGTGTGTGGTGTTGGTGATGGATTCTCACATTCTCTCTCTGCTTAGACCTGTGAAAGGGAGGCAGCCTCTTTCACCATTATGGGACTTTCCCTGAATCTGTAGCTTTATTTATTTTTAAAATTTTTTTTAAAATTTATTCATTTTCAAGCAGAGATAGAGAGAGAGAGTGAGTGAGTGAGAGAGAGAGAGAGTGAATTGAACCTGGGGCCTTAGGCACTGGAGGCAAGTGCCTTAACCACTAAGCCATCTTTCCAGCCCTCCTTCCCTCCTTTCTTTTGCACCTGCAATCCCCTGGCAGTTGAGGCTGTGACAGGAGCTCTTCCTCAATCCAGGGATCCCCAGGAGGATAGGCAACCTCTCTCCCTCCCTCCCTTCCTCTTTCTGTCTTCTTCTCTCCTCCCTTCTCTCTCTCCCGCCCTTCCTTCCTACCTACCTTCCTTCCTTCCTGTTTTACTCTCTCCCTGCCTCCTTCGTTTTCTATTCTCTCTCCCCCTCTCTCCTCCCCTTCTCCTTCTGTCTCTCCCTCCCTCCTGCCCCCCTCTCTATCTCTCTCTCTGGGTCCAGACTTCCATGGACAGCACAGTTGGATAACTAAAGCCGCAACATTCTGACAGAGGATCCCATGAGAGAATCAGTTCATGAAAAGGACCCCATAATGCTGGGCCTGAGGGAACCTGGAGAGCTGAGCGAATGAGCGCTGGCTACCCAGGATGCAGACTAAGCACGAGGTAGGAGCCCACGTGCCTGCATGGGCAGATACGACTGTAGAGATCTCAGCATCTGGACACAGTGGTATACAAATCCACACTGATGTTAACATTTATAACAATGCATGCCCAAAATGTATTTGAACAATTTATGTACAATACTTTTTAAAAAAAAAACTAATAAATAGTAACTAAACTTCAGTGAACCTTGCATTTCTCAAGATCCTTGGGCACAAACATCAGCAATGACTTTGAGTCTCTTAGGCAGCAAAAGTTTGAAGATTGTTGCTTGCTCAGAGTTGTCAAGAAAGAGCTAACTGGTCTGGAGAGATGGCTCAGCGGTTAAGGCACCTGTCTCTAGTGCCTAAGGTCCCTGGTTCAATTCCCCAGTACCCACATATGCCAGACACACAAAGTGGTGGTCCTGGTGCCTCCCTCTCTCTTTCTCTCTCTCTCTCTCTCTCTCTCTCTCTCTCTCTCTCTCTCTCTCTCTCTCTCTCTCTCTCTGTGTATGTGTGTGTGTCTGCTTAAAAATGAATAAAATATATATATATATATAAAAAGAAAGAGCTAACTACAGAAATGCCCTGGCGAGGACCCCTCACTGGCCATATGAACACTTGGCCTTCAGTTCCCCACGATCACGCATGTTTCTGCAAGACAAAGCAAGAAGTATTAGGGTGTTTGGGCTTCCAGTGAGCTCCCAGGACAGTCAGGGCCCAAGTGCAAACCGGAAGGGTGCTCAGCTGTCAGCTGACAAAAATAAACATAGTCCCACTATATCCTCTCCTACAGATGAGAAAACTGCGGTGTAGAAAATGTTTATCATTTGTGTTCCCAACGGCCCAATGCTTGGAAAAGCTTTGTGGAAACCATGGAGCCCGTCTGCAGAGTCAGTTGAAGCAGAAGCTCACATTTCCACCTTGCTCTGCGATTCAAAGGAATGCTAACCCAGCTGGGGTTTTTTTTTTTGAAATATAAACACTAATTTTCCTTTTTGGCCCACACTGCCTCTAATGCATCCCCTAGAGAACTAGCATTCAAAACTTTTTTTGATGACGTATCTATCCATCAGCAAGTGTTGCTTCTAGGATCTATAAGTGCACTTGCGATGCACATACATTACAATACTTACACGTTGTGTGCATTTTAAGGGAATATTTTAAAATAACATATATTAAAACAGTACAAAATCACAGCTCATTTCATTAATAAATTGTTCATATGAATAAGTGACTGAGTGTTTCAAAAGTCTGGGCTTCAATTCAACTTATTTTTATACTTGATGTGAATGGCTACTATAATTAGAAAAAAACATTCAAAAAATATGTAAACCCAAATGAATGAACTCCATCACTGATTGTGTTTATTAAACTTTAGAGCCTGATGTTTTTAATCCCAGCCTTGAATTATGCAAAGGGCTTCTGGAATGGGAGTGCAGTGGAGAATTTAGTCAGTAAACTTCCATTTCTGCTACTTCGAGGCAAACAATTAGAAGGTGTTACATTTTCGCATTTTTAGCCAAAAGCTTCAAGACTCACTGAATTTTTCAGCTTGAAAAATTTAAATGGATTAAAAAATTAAGATTCCCGCTTTTTCTTTGGTTCAGATATGATTCGTAAGAGCTGACCTGGTAACAACCTTAGAATGATGGAGACATTTTAGAAATCTTTCTTTGTGGGCTGGAGAAATGGCTCAGTGGTTAAGGCACTTGCCTCCTGTGCCTAAGGCCCCAGGTTCAATTCCCCAGGACCCACATGGGCCAGACCCACAGGGTGGTGGCCCTGATGTGCTTTCTCTCTCTCTCTCTCTCTCTCTCTCTCTCTCTCTCTCTCTGCTTGAAGGTGAATTTCTTTTTTTTTAAAAAAAGAAATCTTCCTTTGCAATTTCTCTCTCCATAACACAGATTTCTCTTTTTCATTTCTTTTTAAAATTTCATTCTGTTTATAATATAATGGGTTATACTTTTCCATCCCCTTGCCCCAGCCACTGGTGGCCCTCCTCTGTGATGTCATGGTATCCACAGTGTGACATGAAGGTATCAGTTAGTCCCGATGAGATAGCGGGGGAGGGGGAACCATGCCTCGGGGGTCATCCTACCCACTCTGTGGCTCTTACAATCGTTCCACCCTCTCTTCTGCAATGCTCCCTGAGCCATGGCAGGCCTGTTGGCATTCTCTTTTAGTGTGGAGTTCTCTATAGCCTCTGGATTTCTGCTTTGATGGGTCACCGTGTCTGTCACCATCGCCGTGGATCTGGTTTTCAGGCTGGCAGTCAGAGCCAGGCCCTATCCTAACTGTTCAACCTTAAGCTAAGTTTTTAGAACATGGAGTAGCCAATAAGTTTTGTTTCTACTTTCTAGGTTTTGTTTTGCTGACAATAGCCCTGTTTCCTGAAAACGATGGAACAAACTATTCTGCTGAATTGGCTGGAAACCAATGTGTCCTAAGGAATCTGCTCTGCTGTATTATTGGTTCACACCAAAAAGTTTAAATGCTATTGCTTGAAAGATATATGCTGAACAATGCAGCTTTTGGTTATAAAAGGGCTTTGGATGCCCAAAATAAACTGAGATCTGCCCGACATTTCTCCCGGTCGTGTGTATTTGTCCGACTGTTGCCTCACCTCTCCCTGATGGAGCTCTTTCTCCTGATGGCCGGCAAGACTTGGGCTACCCGCAGGGGGCCAGGGGGCCACGACCCCCAACAGAGCAGTATTCATGTCACCTCTTCCTCTGCAGTTTCTCCTGAACCCTGGCAGATGTGGAGGAGGTGGGAGGTCTCATGGTGGGCAATCAGCTATCTTTTTATTGATGGATCTTGGTTCTCCTCTGTTTTCTCTGTCATCTGTAAAATAAAGCAGATTCTCCAAGCAAGAGCAAGAGCAGCTTATGTTAAAGGGGGTATGCAAATTTATTTGAGAGTTTTTTGTTTATGCAAATTTATTTGAGAGTTTTTTGTTTGTTTTTGTTTTTGGTGTACAAAGCCTGCTCTTCTCCAGAGAGCAGTGGGGGCTTCTCTGTGATGCCCGAGTTTCTTGACCATGGGATTCTGACTTTGTTTCTAGTACCAGATACGAGGTCTCTCCCACTGAGCCGGCCTCATGCCCAATCAGAGAACCGTTGGTTACCCGCAGAGGCTGTGTACCGCTATTGTGCAAGTATGGACTTTTTGTCAGACAGGTTGATTTCACAGTTTTCAGGGTCCCCTGTTTATTCATGCTGTTGGTGACTATTTTCCTCCAGCAGCTCCCAGGGCACTATGAGGGCTAGCCAGCGGGATGCTAGCTTCCCTTTCAGTTCCAACGTGGTGTTTCCATGTCTGGTGACTTCAGCCTTTGGCATCTTTGTAGATTCTAGATACTAAATCTTTGTTGGCAGTATAGCTCTTAAAAGATTTTTGTTTTGTTTTTGTTTTTTGAGGTAGGGTCTCTCTCTAGTCCAGGCTGACCTGGAATTCACTATGTAGTATATATTTCTGTCTCTGCTCTATACTTATTCTCACGGCCAGAAACAGGTCTTCAAAAGGTCTCTCTGGGCTGGAACTGCTGTATCAGTGTGACATACAGTGTATTTCTTCATTTTTGCACTGCCCAGGGTCTACATATTTAGACTTACTGATGGGACCCTACGAACCTTAAGGGTCTACAGATTTAGATCTTTACCTTGGGTCCCAAAATGGAGTCTATGATCCAGGTGACCTGGGAGATCTTCACCCACCTATGTCGGATCTATGACTGATTTCTTTTGGAGCTGAGTTTACGGCATGTCTCGACACCCATTTATACATTTAGCCTCTTGGTGTGCTTCCTTCAGCCTGAAGCAGTATTGACAGGCAGATAAAAATAAAAATAAAAAATAAAATCCCCTCTGGAGTACATCGAATGCAAGCATGATAGCGCTCAAGGTGAATTTCCTGTTTAAACCTGCCTGGATTAAGAAAAACATACTATAATTTACCACATGCCATACAGAAACCAAAAGATGTCTAAAATGAGAAGCAATCCAGAAAATGCCAGTCAGTCATTAGTAAGCATCTCTAACCATTGTCAATCTGTTTAGCCCCTTGGTGGGCTGGTTTCAGACCTTGCATGGTGGTTGTGGTAGTTTGAATAATGTCCCCCAATAGATTCAAAAGTTTATTATAATTGTAAATTGTCTCCAGCCAGTTCTGGCTGGAGGAGGTGTGTCACCTTGGCCAGATCCTAGGGTTCAGCCCTAAGGTGTTTCTGGGGTGGGTCTGGAATTCTAGCTTTACATATGCAAAAAGCAGTCTGAGCTCAAGCCTAGAGTTCCTCTTGTTTGCTAGTTTTGGAGTGTGCTTGCTTGCTTGAGGTGCTGGTGGTGGGTTCTTTCTCTGCTTGGATCTGTGAAAGGGGGCCAGCCTTTTTTCCTTAATTTCCCCTGGGTCTGTTAGTTTCAATAAATACTTTCCTCCCCAAAATTGTGCCTGGTCTGGAGATTCATTCCAGCGACGTGTGGCTGACTACGGCAGTGGTCTTTAGGGCCAAGCAGATGAGACTGTTTCGACTCTCCAGCTAACTAAGATCTGTGGAGTAAGTCACAGAAGCACGTCCCTGCCTGTGGAGTCCGGCTGGGGTTTCTCTGCCACCACTCCTTCGTCATTTGTTGCCTAGCGTGGGTCACAGTCCTGTGGGGGCTGGGCTCCCTGTGGAGATTCCCTGCTGGGGATTTAGCTGAGTTGGCAGAGTACTTGTCTAGCTAGCACAAAGACCTGGGTTTGATCCTCAGCACCATCAAAATGAGGTGTGGTGGGACACACTGGAGATCTTAGCAGTGAGGCAGGAGATTGAGAAGTTCAAGGTCATCCTAAGTTATATATCAAATTTGATGCCAGCCTGGGCTACACAAGACTCTGTCTCAAAACAAGGCGATCAACACTGCCTCCAGGGATTATAATTTCACAATACTGATCAACACTGCCACCAGGGATTATAATTTCACAATACTGATCAACACTGCCTCCAGGGATTATAATTTTGGAATGGCTGACAAACGCATTGAAATCACTGCTGGGACGCAAGTGGCAGATGGTTAGCTGAGGGGAAGGAAGCCTTCTCACCCCAGCACTATGCTGGAAGCTCACACTGGGGCACAGATGTACACCCTCCCACATACTCCCATGGGGCACGTGGGGGGACTTAGGAGATGCCTGTTCTCAAACTTGATGCACAGGGAGTCTGACTTCCCAGTTTCCTCCCTGGTGACTTCCTGACTTGGCCTCTGTAGGAAGCAGATCTGCTTTTCTCCCAGAGGAGTCCAAATGTCATCACAGAGGAAGAGGCTGCTGGCAACAAGGGGGCCCTAATGAGAGAGCTGGGGAAAGATTGGACCAAAGACCCTGAATAGACTGATTTCCTGTGATGGGGAGAGAAAAGTGAAGGGTTTTCCAAAGCTAATTCCTTCACCCAGGACACTTCTCATCCAGATGCTGGTCTTCCTGGGTTCAGCCCAACCCTCCTGCCTCCCCTTGTGCTGGTTCAGGAGTCCGGGAGTGATAAGTTAGCTCATCCCATGCTGTCACCTAGCAACGTGACGTTCATAAATAGCCACAGCCATCTCTTCTCCAAAAATGGCTAAAACTTCTTTGAAAGCCATTAGGAAAAATGCTTAGCTCCTTTAGAGCGGGTGTGAAATGTTCCCTTGCCTCAACCCTCTGATCCCCAGCCTTTCTCTTCCCTTCTCAATTCGACCTCCCAGCACGTTTCTTGTTTACACTTTGCCTTTTTTAAATGCATAATTCCTTCTACAGGATCACATAACAGCTGTTCATGCAAGTCTCCCAGTAGTGTTTCAAACTCCAGCTCAAAAAAACAACTCAAAAGCCAAAAAACATTCTTACTCGATCTTCCTCTCTTCTACTTTAGCAGAGATGAAACTAAAGGTTGTTAAAGATAGAATTACCTCTAGGCAAGGTAAGACTGTGCTGTGATAACACTCTCAGAGAAGAGATTGATCTTAGTGAAAGTTTAAATACCTGGGAACAAAAAGGCTCTGTCATGGTTTGATCCAGGTGTCCCCCACAAACAATTGAATGTGTTCTGATAGATCGATCCTCAGCTGATGGCAGTTTGGGTTTTACAACCTCGATGGAGCTGTGTTGTTGGGGGTGGGCTGATGGGGTTATAAGCCAGCTTCCCCTTGCCAGAGTTTGGCACATCTTCCTGCCGCTGTTTGCAGTGCTGTGGCAGAGGTGATGTCCACCCTCTGCTCATGCCATCGTTTTCCCTGCCAGGATGGAGTCTCCCCTTGAGTCTGTAAGCCAAATAAACCCATTCCTCCACAAGCCACTTTTGCTTGGGTTCTTTCTGCGCAGCAACTAGAAAGCTGACTACAACAGGCTCCATTATCAGGTATAATCCCAGCCCACAAGAGGCTGAGGTTAGAAACACGTGGTCAAGTTTAGCTTGAGCTACATAGTAAGACTGTCTCAAAAAAAAAAAAAAAAGGAGGGAAACTTCCATTAACTCTAGCAATATCTAGCAAATTTTAACTAACTCATAAATCCAACATGTATTTTGGAGGCACCTGCTGTAGTTCAAATACTCAGCTATGTAATTGCAATCGGGAGTTTAGGGTCCTTTGCCAATTCCAACGTACCAACAAATTTATAGTACCCCAGATTCTTACTTGTGAAGGTAAAGAATTAATTTTATAGACCAGAGGGTAAGATTTAGAGAGATACTTAACTGGAATAAGAGGAGGAGGAGAGGAGAAAGTACACAGAGCTCCCACCATGAATGAGGAAAAAAATACATGAGAGAGATGCCCCTCTTTCCACAGGCACACAGATACAGCAAGAGGGCTTACCAGAACCAGGGTCTGCTCTGGCCAGCCCAGCAAGAGGAAGAGAGAACAATCTGGGTTCTCCAGGTATTGGATTAAGAGGAGGAGAGGAGAAAGTAACT
>PVHP010008162.1:0-55632 GCA_004024765.1 Zapus hudsonius | reverse complement strand
GAAGGGAAGATGCGGCTCTCAGAGCCTGGGAAAATATTTTCACACAGGAATTTACCCAGCACCTGAGCACCTGGGAGAATATTTTTACTTATCTGAAGTATCCTACTTCACATTGTTTTCTGAGCTTATCCAAGTTTCTCTTATCCCCATCTCTTTCTGCTTTGTCTTCCATGTCTAAGGTTCTATCTTCCAGGTTATTTACTCTGGTAGTGAGGGATTCTTGTGGTGTTTTAAATATCTCCATTTGATTTTGGTTTTCCAGTAGAGCTTTTTGCATGCTTTCCATCTCTTTGTTGAGTTGCATTTTCATTTCAAAGGTTGTCTTACTTAATGATTTCTTGTACCCACTGTTGTATTTGATTATGTCTTTGTTTAGTTTAGCCAGCTGATTCTTGAGGTCCTCTGATTGTTGGTTTGCTTTTAGCTCATTTATAGTTCTACCAAAGTCTGTCAGTTTTTCCTCCATTGTATTGAGCCTGGTGGCGGTGCTTGTGAGCTGATTCTGCCCATTTTCACTTACATTGTCAATTCTTGCTTCCATTTCCTTTAATAATCTGGACATAGAATCCCTGCAGAGATCTCCTGAACATCCTCTCCTCCTGGGCTTGCATCTGTGCTCTTTCTTTGATATTTTCGTTGTTGCCCTCAAAAGTTGGCCTAGGTAAGCTTGGCGTGGGGCTTTCTTCCTGTGTGTTTTTCCTGTATTGTGCTCTGCCCATGTTCATGTTCATGTTTCAGCAGAAGCAGGGACCTTGCACAAGAATGTATGCGCCCAGTTCCTCTGGTGCCAGGAAGTGTGGACTGGGGGTGTTCAAACCTCAGGGCGGTCGCATGCTGGGGCCTGGACTTTGTTTGGAGCCCAGAGCCACTGGGCACAGTCGTGTGGCCCCCAGGCTGGTGGGGAGCCAAGGCCCAGCCCCCTCACCTGGTCCTGCCTAGGGCTTGGAGTCCAAACTTCGCAAGGGAGGGTGTGTTGTCAGGCACAAGTCCCAGACCTTGGAGTTAAAGGGTTAGTGGGTGGGAGCCACATGTGCTTTCAAAATATAATGGAGGGATAGAATTGGCTAGACATTCCTGTTTGAAGCGAGTAATAAAGAGAAAGTAAGCAGAGAAAGTTCCTGAATGAGTGCAAATCATTAAGATTAGGAAGTAATCTTTCACTGGCATGGTGGACCTACCCTATGGGTGTGGTAAGCTCTGCCCTGAGCAGCTGCTAAGCACGGCTGAATAAGGAGCTCTCCACTCTAGCATCTCCCCTGCGGCAGCCCTCTCCCTGGGCTTTCTCTAAGGCTCTGGGCAGCTCCAATCTTTCCAGTCCTCCTGAAATTAATAATACCTTATGACTCACAAATTCTGTGAGCTGTCAAGGGGATACTTCATGGATGCTACTAAGGTATGTTTAGGTTATTTTCACAGGCACAGCCTTAGTGGCCTGTGCTGCACCTGGCTGCCTCAAAGCACTGTATTTGAATTTGGGGATGAGAACCTTGAAGGAGTGGAAGCCTATTTATGCTTAAATTCCAGGAGTGCCAATGACCCTTTCTATGAAATTCTTCTCTCCTTTAAACCTTGACAAACAGGGTCTAAGAAGGAAGCCCTGATTATCTTTTTAATGCCTTTGGGGCAATTATTACACTGTTAGAAAATATAGGTTGTGGTTAATCCACAAAAGTCATAATCAAAAGTAGCTTGACTGCACAGGCTCCCAGGGGAAACTGATCAACAACAGCTGGAGTAAATAGAGACCACTGACATGAAGCACAATCTGCGGCCATGAGTAGGCTGACCACACCTCCTACTGGGAGAGAACAGCGAACCAAGAAAGGAGCACTTGTGCAATGGAGGAGCCTGGGCCTGGGGGAAACAATCAACAGCTTTCAAATTCAGCCAAATTTTCCACTTAGTGAGGGGGAGCCCTTTTCTGGAACTAGGGATTCAGGGCGATAGGCACCGGATCCCGCACTCTTAGGCTCCCAAGACAAGATGCACTATGCGAGCGACTAAAGGGGAGGCTTCTAAAAATAGAATCTAGGTAATCTAGAATGCTGTATATTTGTTAACCTATACTGATCTCACTCTCTGATGGAGATTGTGTTTGTATTTTTCAGGATGCAGCAAGAGAGCTGAGGCCCACCTAACCCTATCAACCGACCATAGGCAGATACCTGAGATCCTGGCAAGAGAGGAGCCACCATATCGTAGAGGATCCATATGGAACCCCACAGAGAATGCTGGGATGAAAAATGGGACCCACAGCCACAGCCATTCAATCAACACAGGATAAGCCAGTAAGACAGAAACCAATGATTTTTGACACAAAGACCCCTAAGCTCACAACATTAAAGCAGCCTTAATACACATCCACCACGACTCAGGGAACTGTGCGGAAGAGGGGGTGGAAAGATTGTGAGAGCCATGGTGGGGGAGACTATCCAGAGGCATGGCACCCCTCAGTAACAACATGCTAGGGCCAGGAGGACCGGGCTGAGTACTAGGCTATCCATGGTCCCCTGTCACAAGGACTGATCCAGACGATCCATGGAGGAGGATATCCAGCTGATTGGGGATGGGGGAGGCGGGCATTGGGGAATTGATGATAACAACTCATTGTTTGCCCACTAAATAATGTAACTCATTATGGACAATAAAAAAAAAAGAGAAAAAAGAAAAAGAGTAGCTTGACTATAAGTTTGCTCTTTACTTAATATTCTTCTTCATACTTTTTAGTATGTATAGGCTGTAAATTTTCTGAATCATTAAAGTTTTGATTAAAACTTTAAATTGATTACAATTTTTAATTAAAAATTTTGTCTTCAAATCTTTTTTTTTCTTTTTGCATTTTACTAGGAGCACTTCAGAGAAGCTAAGGTGATCTTTCAACTATTTTCTTATTTCTTCAATCAAATATCTTATTGCACATCTTAAACACTACAATCCAGAAGATAGTAAGACAGGAACATGCTCTAAGTTCTTTGCACAAGGATGATGTTGCCTCCAGTTTCCAATGACAGGTTCTACATTTCTGCCTGAAACCTCACCAGGGTGGATTTTTCATCCATTTGGTACCAGCATTCTATTATTGGAAAATTAGAGCTTTTTTGACAGTATGGCAGACAGTCTGACATCATCTTCAATTCTTTATTGGTAGGTTATAGCTTTCTAAAGGTATGTGATTTTGGGCAAAAGCAGAAAAGTCCTTAGCAATAAGTCAGGGACTATAAAGCGCATAGATAGAACCGAAATCTCTTTGTTCAGGGATGTTAGTGCCTTTTGCTGAACTAACCAGATAACATACAAGTAGGGAACAGCTGAATAGATAGGGAGGTGAATGTAGGGTCCTGCTGGCTCCAAGGCTGTACAATAGAAACTCTGTTTCAGTGTATTATCTAGGTCTGGTTTCTTTGTTAAACTCCTTCTACCACATTTCTACTCATGACCCTTCTATGGGGAGACTGAGCTTCCTTCTTTCAGGGAAACAGCTATTATTTGAGAGAAATGTCAGCTATGTCTAAAGATGTACTTCAAAACCTTTTACCCTCTACTGGTTCCAAGGCTGCTTCCATATGGTTAAATACAGAATTCTTCAGTATCTCTACTTCTTTTTTTTTTTTTTGTAACAGTTTGCTTTGTAGCATAGGACAGGTTTGAACTGAAGATCTTCCTTCCCCAGTCTCCTGAATACTGGGAATATAAATGTGTGTTACTATTCCCAGATATTACTATAATTCTTAGTACAAGTTGCTATATTTTGGTCTATTTGAGCTGTGGTAAAGTTGTTAACTTTTTGTAATTTATGCTAATTATCAACAATTAGATACATTGGTCATGCAAATCATGTGGTGGTAGCCCCATTTCCCTCCTCTCTGTCCCCAACCCACGGGGGGCCCTCCTCAGTGGGCATACTGAAGCAGTCCATGGGGCAGGGGTTTACGAATGGCAGCAGAGGTAGCCAGTGTTTTTTTCCTTTTTTGTGTGTTATTGATGAGGGGGGCAATGACTCTAGGTATTCTCTCCCACCATGGCTCTTACAATCTTTCCAACCTGTCTTCTGCTCACTTCCTTGTGTCATGGTGGGTGAGTTTTAAGTCTGCTTTATTGTAGAGATCTTAAGTGTTTCTGGACTTCTGCTTTTGATTGTGCTGGGTATTGTTGGTGTCTGTCTCCAGTGTCCTTTCAGGGGTTATCTGACTTGCTTTGTTAGTAGGACTCTTATCTCACCACTTTCTCATAGTCATCATTTGGGCCCTATATTTTAGGTCAGGGATGGTTCATCACCAGCCTGGATGTCAGCCATCATCCATGTCTTGTTGGTGGAATTGTGAGGTCCACAGTTCTTGCTGCCTTCTGAAAAATATGAACAGACTCTCCATCAGAGAGTGAGATGAATATAGGTAAAATGAGACAAACGTTGCTAATCTGGCAAGATTCTACTGGGTGTAGTCACTCTGTAGATCTCTGGTAGTGGGAATTTCCCCTTGAAGCCCGGGTTCTTGGACCTCGTAAGATTTTGTCATGGCCCAAATAAAATTTGAGATTATATTTTCTATGTCTTTAAGGAATGAAGCTGGGATTTTTATTGGCATGGTCCTGAATCTGTATATTGTTTTTTGGAAGAATTTCCATTTTTACTGTATTAGTTCTACTATCCAGGATCATGGATATATTTCCATTTTTTCACATCCTCCTTTTTTCCTTCTTGAGCTTTTTCTGCTTTTATGATACAAGTCTTTCATATTCCAAGGTATTTGATTTTTTTGAGGAAATTGAAAACTGGGCAGGCTCACTCATTTCTTTTTCTGTATGCATGTCATTTGCATTGGTACTACTCCTTGGGTCTGTTATGTATACCATCATGCCATCTGCAAAAGGGATAGTTTTACTTCTTCCTTTCCAATTTGTATCACTTTTATGCCTTTCTTGTACCTTGTTACTTGGGCTAGAGCTTCTAGGACTATGTTGAAGAATAGTGATGAGAATGGGCACCCCTGTCTGGTTCCTGATTCTAGTGGGAACTCCTTGAGGTTTCAAGGGTTTTGCATATTGCATATATTATGTTGAAGTATCAGCCTTCAACATCCAGCCTCTCCAGTGTTTTGTCATGGAGTGATGTTGCATTTAGTCGAAGGCCTCCCTGTGCTGATTGAGATGACCATGTTGTTCTTGTGGTTGAGTTTGTTGATGTGGTGGATTACATTAATTGACTTCCTTTTTGGAACCATACCTGCGTCCTTGGGATGAAGCCTACCTGTTCAAGGTGTATATACTTTTGGTATGTTGTTGTATTCAGTGAATGTTCTGTTCCAGTTTCTGTTTGTGTTGGGATAGCATTGTAACCACAGGAGCGTGAGCTGCAGATGTTACGGGTGTGGTAGCAGGTCTAGGCTGGTGACAGGCTGTGGTAAAAAGTCATTGGTCATGTTACTCTAGATTCTTATCTTTTTAATTTCTTTTTTTTTTTTTTTATAAGTTCTCTCGAGTGAGTGGCGACTCCCTTCTTTGGCAATGTTTCTCAGGAGGTCAGGTGTGTGGCTTCTCTTTGCCAAAACCTGGAACTGTGGCTGGAGTAGAACTTATTGCTTGAGTGGAAGGAAGGGGACATAGGCATGTGGCAGGCTGTGGAGGGACCTATCTGCCCAGGAGAGGGGGGTGGTGGGAGGAACAAGCAGAAGAAAGGGGTGCTTGGCAGGGGCTTGTACTTGGCAAGACCTGCCTGTCCAGGAGTGGTGGGTGGATGTAGGCATGAGTGAAAAGGAGGGGGTGTGTCATGGTTTGATCCAGGTGTCCCCCAAAAACAAATGAATATGTTCTGATTCATAGATCCCCAGGTGATGGCAGTTCAAGAATTAGAACCTTGCTAGAGCTGTGTTGGGCTTATGGTGGTTATAAGCCAGCTTTCCCTTGCTAGAGTTTGGCCCACCTTGTTGCCATTGTTTGCAGTGCTGTGGCAGAGGTGATGTCCACCCCTCTGCTCATGCCATTGCTTTCTCTGCCAGGATGGAGTCTCCCCAATAAACCCATTCCTCCACAAGCCACTTTTGTTTGGGTTCTTTCTGTGCAGCAACTAGAAAGCTGACCGCAACAGTTTTGGTACCAGGATGTGGGGTCATCTGTTGCTGCTAGAACCCTGATCTTGTGGTTTTGGTCTTTTGGAAGCAATCTATAGAAGGAATGTGGAAGGATTTGAAATCTCAGCCTAAGAGATGCCTCACAGTGCTGTGAGTACAGCCTGATGGACCATTCTGGTCAGATCTGAAAGGCCTGAATGAAGTAAGAACTATGGACTCTGAGGTTTGGCTTATGAGGGTGAGAAAGAACTTTGCCAGGACAATGCTAGAAGCAGTTTGTGTGAGAGGCTAACTGCGTTCTGCCTGACTGTGTCCTGGGAACTTGTGCAGGGTTGTTTTATGTAAAGACGGACTAGTGTGAGCAGATGGAGATGACACAGAAAGAAAAGAGGTCTTTGGGCCAAAACTGCTGCCCATTCACCTGCAATTGTTTAAGAGATTACATCCATTGTGATTGGGCCAGCTGGTCTGCATTGGAGCAACAGGAAGAATGCAGATTCTTTGAAGTAAGGTTCCTAAATGCTTTGTTTTCCCCCTGGATTAACAAGTTGGTAGCCCACCTGGTGGAATGGAGATTGGTTAGACAGAGAGGGTCATTGGATTTGCAACACAGTTTGTTTTTGAAAAATGGCCATTGGCAGTGTGACGCAGGTATGCTAGGTTGCCTGCATAGAGGCCTATGGAGCCATGAGGATGAACTGTGGGTTGCAATGGAGACCCAAAGAATTCCAGGACTATGGATGGCTGTCAAGGGGAGCTTCCAGCACCAGATGACGTTTTCCTGGACTGTGAGTAGCCGAGCTGAAGGGGTGGAATCGAATCTCCAAGAGACTTGTTATTGGTTAGAATTATTGAACTTGGAGTTAGAGATTGATGGTGCCCTGTTTGTTTTAAATCTTGTATTGGTCAATCTGTTTTTGCTGTGCCTCATGTTTTGCATTGTGAATGTTCTGTGCCATTACGGGTTTATTTTTGGTATTATGGCTCAATTGAAAGCTGTGGGGACTTAAGAGTTGAATTAAACTCATTATATTTACATCATGTATGACTATTAGTTTGTGGGGGCCAGGGGAGGACTGTCATGGTTTGATCCAGGTGTCCCCCACAAATGAATATGTTCTGATTGATTGATCTCAGCTGATGGCAGTTTAGATTTTACAAACTGATGGAGCTGTGTTGTTGGGGGAGGGCTTATGGGGGTTATAAGCTAGCTTCCCCTTGCCAGTGTTTGGTATACCTTCCTGCCATTGTTTGTAGTGCTGTGGTAGAGGTGATGTCTACCCCTCTGCTCATGCCATCATTTTCCCTACCAGGATGGAGTTTCCCCTCAAGTCCCTAATCCTAATAAACCCATTCCTCCATAAGCCTCTTTTGTTTGGGTTCTTTCTGAACACCAACTAGAAAGCTGACTGCAACAGGGTACAAGGCCAGGGCCATGCCTGTGCAGGGACCTACCTGCCTGGAAGATATCTGACCTCACGAAAGGTAGACAAGAGGGTGCTGTGAATCTTGAAATATTAAATGTGATGAATTCCTTTTCAATGCCCAGCTAATTTAAGAATCAACCAACTCTCTGCTGGGCATGGTGGCGCACGCCTTTAATCCCAGCATTCAGGAGGCAGAGGTAGGAGGATCGCTGTGAGTTCAAGGCCACCATGAGACTACATAGTGAATTCCAGGTCAGCCTGGACTAGAGTGAGACCCTACCTTGAAAAACAAAACAAAACAAAACAAAAAAAATCAATCAACTCTGGTGAGCCCTTTCTTCTAGGTGTGGCGTTGCTCTCACCCAAGCTGAGCCTGATCCTGGCTCCCTCTCCATGGGGCTGTGGGCTGGCTGGATCCTGAAGCTGCTCCCTAGATCAGCTCTGCTGGATGCTAGTGGCTTTGGGTGCTACTCCCTGGCTCCCTGGAATCCTCTCTCTGGGGGTTGCCCCCTGGCTGGCCACAGGTGTGTCTCCTTCATGAGTAGAGACCTCTCACTGGTGCTGTGCTCCAGCACGTGGCTACAGCAGGTCCCTGGCATAGAGCTCCTCCGGGTGGGACACTGCTGCCACTGGCTGCCAACCACTGGGGTGGTGGTTGCCAGAACTTTTGAATCTCTCCTTTATCTCTGCTGATGTTAAAAACCCTTTGTTTCTGGTAGAAGAGTGTATCTTATGGTCTCTCTGCCTTATCTCCCTTGGCGGCTCAACTGTGTCTACACAGTCGCTATCTTAACCCAGAAGTCTTTAACTGATGGTACCAAGCCTCTGTGCATGTCTTTTGAGGGTGTTTCTAGGTTAGGCTAATTGAGGTGGGAAGACCCATCCTTACTGTGGATGGTATCATCCCACAGTATGGGGACTTTTTAGAAAGGAGAAAGTGAACCTAATATCACCATTCATCCCTTTCTGTTTTAGGACTGAATGTGACCAGCTGCTTCCTGTTCCTGTCACCATACTTTCTCTCTGTCAGCAGAAATAAACTGCTCCTTCCTCATTAAGTTGTTTTTAGGTATTTTTCTCACAGCAATAAGAAAACTAACGAATGTAAGCTGTTATAAAAAATTACAGTAAATTGAGTAGCTTAAAAATAATGTAACTAGAAAGTCCAAGGTCAAGGTGCTTGCAGAAGGCCCACTGTTTAGTTAACATGTGGTGCTTTCATGATATGTTTTGAAATGTAGAAGAAATGAGGGGCCTCTCTTGGACCTCATTTATCAAGGTTTAGATTTACTTCATTATATTGGCTCCATGATCTAATAATTTCTCAGGGGCCCCCAACTTCTAATGAACTGCCACAAGTAATTACATTTTGTTTTAGCCAACTCCATTTCTGTGTAGCTCTTCCTGTCTGAAAACTACATCCTGGTGAACCAAACATTCTTACCCAGTTCCACCTGCTTTACCAGGAAGTTTACTGTTTTCTGCAGTTCTGGGAAGCTCATTGTTTTTGCTTAACTCTAACTTCTATGCCCCTGGCTTGATGTTCTTGGCTAACTGTAGCTGCTATTATCTGGCCCATACCTGAAATGAAATAGGAATAATGTAATTGTGGCTTTGGCTTTATAAGTCCCTTTCTACCTGCTTTCTGGGTTGTAAGTTCTCTTGGGAGTTAGCTCACTTTCTGCTGCTGGAAATTAAGGATTCTTAATTGGCTTAAGAAATGTGGTCTGTAATTCTCTCATGTGGACTACAACACTAACACCATCTGTCACCATGGGGACTAGAATACCAGCAGGTAAATTTTAGGCAGACAAAAACATAGCAGCTGAATTTAGATCAAGAGTTTTCAATTTGTTAACTTACTTAATCCTGTTATATTCCCCATGGAAAGCACTTGGAATGATGTCTACCAAGTCAAAAAGCTTTAATTAATGTTAACTTATAAGACTTCATTTTGGGGCAGGAGGAAATTGAGGCCCAGAAAGGTTGAGCAACTTGTTCAGGTCGGGTCATCAAGAAATGACTCAGGTCCTGAGATCTGAATGCAGGCTCTGCAGTCATGGGGTCGAACTCTTGCTATCGATGCACACGATCCACATCATGGTTGAGTCTTCAGTGCATCAGAGAATGTTTACAGGGATTGCATGCTGAATTTTAGACTTTTGAATTTTTTTCTCTCAGCTCTTAGATCTTCAGTTTTCATTTGACTTTTTTGAAGCCATTTGATCTTCAGAGACTACTGGGGCTGTGGCCTGCTCCTGGGTTCCTCTCTAGAACTAGTTCATTTCTTGCTCACTATGGCCAGGATGAATTTCTGGGGCCTGGGAAGAGAAGCCTCTCCCCATCTCATGTCTATAGGAACGCATGTTTCTTGAAAGAGTTGGTAGAGTTTTATCCCTCTTAACATAGTTGTATTTGCAATCTAAATTACAAGTAATTCATATTTTCTATTTAGCCAAAATACAAACATAAAGCCATTTCCTAAGTAGACAACCTCTTCGTGTAATCTGTCATAACTTGCTCAGGCTTCTCTACCCCCAAATACCACAGAATGAGTGATTTATAAGCAAAAGAAAATCATGTCTTACTGGTGTGGAGATCAGCAAGTTCAAAGTTAAATATCAAGGTGCCAACAGATTTTGTGTCTGAAGACGGCTGGCTTCCTGATTTTCAGATGACACGTGTGTATCTGCAATTTCACATTCACGTGGTAGAAGGAGCAAGGGAACTCTCCTGCGTCTTTTAGAATCCACTTTTTTATTTAACCACTTCCCAAGTCACCCCCATATGCTAATACTATCCCATTCGTGTTTAAGAGTTTAAAATGTGAATTTGAAGGAAATACAAACATTGTCTGTAAAATGCACTGGTATGTGCCAAGAACAACGCTTAACAAGTGTGTCTTTGAGTACCACACACATCTGCACATACTTGCATACGCTACACACATGCCAGACATACACACCCAGAAAACATTTTAAGGAGATATTTGCATTTTAAAATTAATTCTTTAAAATCCTGTGTTTTATAATTATAGTGCATCTTGGCTTGATTAACCACAGTTCAAGTACTCATGATAAACATGCAGCTAACAGCTGCCATAGATACACAGGTTTACAGAAAGCTGTAGGATCAAAGTAACACCTATAGCTAAATAGAATTTAACAACAGGAGTAGGCTTTTGTATTGGTTTTCTAGGGCTGCCACAACAAAATGACAAAGACTCAAGTGTTTAAATAACAGACACTTATTTGCTCATAGTTCTGGAGGTGACAAGAGTAAGAACAAGGTGCTAGCAAGTCTGGAATCTTGTGAGATCTCTGCTATGTGTCCTCATGTAGGCTTAACCTGTCTGAGCACATCCTATTTTACTCTGTCCAAATGTTCTTTGTTTTCAAAGAACATCAGTCAGACAGAATTATGCCCCAACCTAATAATCTAATTTAAACCTAGCCATGTCTTCAAACTCTGTCCAAATATAGTCACACTATGAGGTGCTGGGATTAGGGCCTTAGTACTCAGTTTGGAGAGGATATATATTTCAGTACCCAATTAGATATCAAACTAAGCATTTGGCATAATCATTTTTAATTTTCAACAAAAATCCCATGACTACTACTATTAATAATCTAATTTTGCAGATGTAAAATCTGAGGCACCAGGTTTTAGGTGGTATTTTATTTTATTTTTTTTTTAAGACAGAGACTCATGTAGCCCAGGCACTCCTCAAACTCCTTATGTAGGATGACCTTGAATTTCTGATCCTCCTGCTTCCACCTCTGATTATGAGGATTGTAGGAAGGCAACATTATGTAGTTTTATGCAAGTGCTGGTGACTGAACCCAGGTTTTTGTATATGCTGGGTAAGTACTCTACCAACTGAACTGTACCTCCAGCCTAGGTGTCTGTATGAGCTACTTTCCTTTTTGCTGTGACAAAATACCCAACAAGAAGAAACATAACGGAAGAAGTATTTATTTTGGCTTACAGTTCCAGGGGATGATGACAGGGAAGTTATGGCAGTAGGAGTGAGAGGGAGTTGGTCACTTTGAAACCACACTCTGGAAGCAGAGAGCAATAAGTCTTGTGCTCAGTTCACTTTCTCCTTTGTCCTGGTGTCCAGCCTATGGAAATGTACCACCCACATTGAGAGTTTTCCTACCTGAATTATGCTAATTTAGAAACTTCCTTACTCTTGTGCCATGTGTCTCCTGAGTGGGTATAGATCCAATCAAGGTGACAACTGAGATTAACCATTACAGTATCTTATTTAAGGTCACACATCTGCTAATAGAAGTCCAGATTGATTTATTCCCAGGTCTGCTTCATAAAGGTCTTCATTCTTACTACCTTACCTTGTCAATGGAATATGGTTGATGGGCATATTTGAGTGGACCCAAGAGCCCTATGTACAGCAATGGTTCAAGTATGTACCGATGTATAACAGGATTGTTCCTGAAGCAGAGGTGTTGGTAGGTAAGTTCTAATGGAAGGTATTAAGTTCAAGGAGAAACACCATTATTATGGGAATGTGTTAGTTCTTGTGTGAATAGACTTGTTACAAAAGAATTTTCTTTCACACATACTTGCTGGCCTTTTTGCTTTTCTGTCATATAACATCCCATTTCCCACCACACTTTATGAAAGTCATGGCCTGGAGCTACTGCCAGGACCTTGGGTTTCTGTGCCTCTAAATATACTTTGTTTCCTTAAAAATCATGTAGATTTTGGTATTCTGTAACAGCAATAGAAGACAAACCAAGTCTATGATCAACTATGATCAACTCCGAATTACATGTGGAAAAACAAACTATCAGAAAAGCCTCCCCAAGAATCAGGAGAGCTTGTCAGCCCAGGAGAGTTTCCATTATTTCATCTCACAGACACTTTGGTCTTGGAAGGGGGAGTATGATAAGGGACTATGTATTATTTTTCTCATTATTATGACCCGACAAGAAGCAGCTTAAAAAGGAAGGGTTTATTTTGATTTACAGTTTCAGGCAATGCTTTCTAGTATGGTGGGGAATGCATGACAGCAATGAAGCTAGCTGGGCACATTGCATTCAGTCAGGAAGCAGAGAACAAACAGGAAGCGAGGCCAAACTATAAACGTACCTGCACCACCCCTGGACCTGATTCCTCCAGCCAGGCGTGTCCTCTTACAGCTTCACAATGGTCCCAAACAGCACCATCAGATGGGGACCGAGTGTTCAAACACATGACCTTATGGAGGGCACTTCACATTCAAACAATAACAGAATGGCAGAGCTTTCTGAAAGTACTTAGCGTCCTGGACTCAGAAAGAAGTGATAAAAGTTTCCTGGGTTGGCTTCATCTTTGAGGATGAACAGACTATTTTTATAAAGTCCAGCTGACCAAAAATGTGGAAATCCAAAGTGAATATAGATGGTGTATGGGTTGAACTGTGTCTGCTTGAAGTCATGACTAGGGTTAAGCACTGGGGAATGTGACTTTATTTGCAAATAGGGTATTTGCATATGACCTTAGGAGAATTCAGATTGAAGTAGGCTAGCTCTAAGCTTGGTGACTAATGATTGTTTTTAAAGGCCTGTGAAGATATAGACACTGTAGAAAGATATAGGCAGAAATGGGAGTGATGCATCTACATGCCAAGAAATATAATAATAAATGGCGATCTGCAAGCTACAGCTTGGGAGAGATGGCCCTTCAGAGCCTGCAGAAGGAACCAGCTTGCCCATATATTGACTGATATTTTTAGCCTGCCAGACTGTAGGAATATAAAATTTATCATTGAAGTCATCAGGTTTATGAAAGTTTGTTACAAAAGCCTTAAGAAACTAATACGGATGGGAAGGGAGAAACGTTCATGAAAGTAATTGCTTTGGATGATAATAAGTATGACTCAGAAAGGAATGGAAGTTCAGCAAGTGTTTGGAGACTTTTAGCAAAGAACAATTTCAGTGGAGGATAGAATTATGGTTTAAAATTTTTGTATAAACGGGAAACTAAGAAATATAAGAAACTAATGAGAAAATATGGTAGATGTAATATGTTAGTCACCAAGAGTTTGGCTGGAATTCAGTATTATTATAAACAAAAGAAGTGGAATTACATCAACCCTCCCTATCCATGCTTCTGTGTATTAATCTATCAGAGATGAAAACATATATAAAAATGTGTTTGTAATTGAGTATTTATAAAGTTTTCCTTGCAATTTGTTCCTTTAACAACACAGTAGAATAACCATTTACATATCGTGTACATAGTATTGGTTGTTGAAAGTAATACTGAGTTATTTAAAGTATCAGGGAAGATATTCCTAACTTATATGCAACACTACATCGTTTATATAAGGCATTTTAAGACTGGACATTTGGTATGGGTCTGGGTACTGGAGCGGAACCTCTGATGGGACTAAGGGTACATCTATGACAAGAGGAAGCACAAACGGATGGAAGAACTCTTGAAGGAGCTACAGGCCAGTCGAGCTTGAGCTGAAGAAACACTGAAGATAAAGGAATCCTTCTTAGCCAGGTCACAGTGGGTCTGGAGTAAGGTAAGATAATGAAGGGTTTATAGCAATGGTTATAATCTTTGCTGCAAGTCTGAAATTGGGAAAAGATGGCACATGTCTGTTCTGCTTCCTAGGAAGTTTCACCTCAAAGGAAGCTGAACTCAGGAATTTGTATTCTCAAACTAGTCATAAGCTGCTAAGTGGTTGACGCAGTGAAAATGACAGGAGTCTTAAAGACAGTAGTTCTCTTTATGGGGTGATCAAAGCATCATAGAATTTAGGAGTATCGGTGAGAAGAAAAGACATTCATAGCATTATACCCTTGACTTTGGAAGGAAAAAAATAGATAAATTCTGGGAAAATTTCTCAGTTTTTCTTGGTAAATGTTGCAAATCTCCCCTGGCTTTCATCCTTGTTTTCCTGCACAATTGAATCACATGTACTTCTGTAGTTTAAGAAAATCATTAGCAATATTCTTTTGCATTTAAAGCTGAAATTCAGACTGGAAAGGTGGCTCTGGGGATAAACTATTTGTTGTGCAAGTATGATTACCTGAGTTTGACTCCCCAGAACTCAGATTAAAAACAGACACTGACCTAGGCATCTGCACTCCCAGCACACCAAGGTTCTCACCTTGGTGGGAATAGGGGAATCTCCGGAATTTCCTGGGTCAGCTAGTATTGCTAATGACTGAGTGAAAGCCGTCTCCTCATTGAGCTTGGCTGATGATGCGCCCAGAGCATGACTTTATCTGGGAATATCACCTGAATACAACACTTGGATTCTATTTTGCATCCAGTGCTTCTTGCTTGAGATGAGTCTTGCTGAAATTCCACAAAATTAGGCTTCGCATCCAGTTGAGCATATAAAAAATACTACTTTCCACTCGGGCTTAAAGGCTAATGGATTATGAAGAGGCAGTTTAAGGGTGACAGGGTCTGTGAAGTGAGGACTGTTCTTTGTGCCTGTAGGGGAAGAATCTAGGTAATGTCACTTTGCTATAGGTTGGAAATATCAAAAGTTGGATTGTTTTTCTTTTCTCACCAGATGAGGTGACTAAGTGCCTCTATTCTTAGTCCTCCTTTTCCTGGGGGAAGAAAAAATGTAAAGGACATATCTCTTCCCAAGAACATGACCCCGACATCTGGCATCTGAAGTAAACTGACCATTCCAGCTGCCATCCAGGGGGCTCAAATGACAGATGCTTTTAAAGGTCCCTGGGTGGCTGCACCATTTCTGGAAATCCCCTCTTAATTCCTTGGGTCAAAGCACCTTCTTTTTCCTCGTTTAAATTCTGTCTATAATCTAATAAAATCTTTCTGAACCTTATCCTCTGGTCAATGGACTCTAATTCATTGAACTCATAGACAAGCATCTGAAAAGGCTTGTGACTCAGTGTTATCTCTGCATGACTGTGACCATCCAGAATCTCAGCTACTGGGTGCTGAGACACAGCTCCATCCCGTTCAAGAGACACCCCAAGTTCCTGTCTCAATAGAATTTTAGTTTTTAAGCTTAGTGATAGTTGTCAAGAGAATCAGAGATCCAAATGTTACTTCTGACTGGGCTGGGTCAGGCAGCTCCAGAGACACCCTCCCCTTGGGTGGGAAGTGTCTATCTAGAGCTAAAACCTAGTGCTAAAACGGATTGGTCAGATATGAACCAATCAGCTGTCTCTCTGACTCACCTAGGGAAAACTTAAATTAACTTTCCTAGAAAAAAAAACAGCTCTCTTTCCCACATGGCAGGCTGACAAATGGACCTCTGACTCCAGTGGTAAGGTCTCCCCAGAGACCACCACAGCCTGTGGTGAGGGGCTGGATTTCTCTTCCACCTGAATCTTTTCTTCTCATGATCTTTCCACTTTCTGCTTGTTTAGCTGAACAGCATAAGTTCTGTTAAAAATCACCATGTTTTCTCCCCATACTGGTGACTGGAGAACTCTGTAACTCCCCATGTTCCCTTAAATAATATGATTTTATGAACCTTACAGACCACATGGTGACTGGGCAGCTTTCCTATCCAATTCCCCCTTCCCTTAACTGATTAATTAGTATAAATGTGTGATAAGAACATATTTCTGTCCCTGTGTATAATTCTAATTCCATTAGAAGACACAAACTCAGTGGGGAAATGCAGCAGTAAAAAACCCAGATATGGCTGTGCCAAAACTTCCCCTTTACACCATGAGTGGAAGCTGACCAGGACAGGAATCTGGAAGATGAGGAGAGATGAACGCCTAACGCAGAGAGGGCTTGCCCACCTGGTAAGGGTCCATATATAATCTTATGTGATGGATTTACCTTCAAATGCCAGAGGGTCTGAGAGAGGGGCTGATTGGTCTGGGCTCAGGGGGCAGGATCAGGAATGCATAGGGGGTGAGAGAGTTGATTGGATAGGATTGAGGCAGATTCTGAATTCCAGTTCTGCTGCAGTCACAGGGCTTTGTGTTGTGAGCGCCCAGTTGTGTTCCAGGTTGCAGACAGAAATCAATTAAAGATTTCTCTTATGAGCCTTGTTTTATCTACTTAATAATTATCTAACTAATATTCTCTCACAACTATACCCTCCATGTCCACAATTTGCCTTGCTCCTTTTTGTTTTTTGCCAGACTCCATGCTTTTCCATCCTTTTGCTCTTATTTTAGTTCACGAGTCTCATTGTAATTCTGGTTAAAATACACAGCAATGACTGTGTGAAAGCCTAGGTGTTATATTGTCTTGAAATTTTTTTGCCAAATTAATTAGTCTGTAACCTTCCAACCTTTTGTAATTTCTGTGCATGGAGAAAATTATGTAAAATCTTTGTCAGAGTGTAACATGAATGGTCTCTCGTCTAAATCCCATCAGAAACCTTATAAACCTGTCTTCACCGTCCATATTCATGATGGCATTGTGATCTGAGTTCTGTGAGAATCACCCAATCACCCATAAAATTCTGCTTGAAGCTTCTTAAAAATATTTTTATTTTTATTCAAGAGAGAGAGAAAGAGAAAAAGGGGGGGAGGGAGGGAGGGAGAGAGAGAGAGAGAGAGAGAGAGAGAGAGAGAGAGAGAGAGAGAGAATGGCTTAGTGCCTTCTGCCACTATAAGTGAACACCAGATGCAAGCATCACTTTGTGCATTTGACTTTACACGAGTACTGGGGAATTGCACCTGGGCCATTAGGCTTTGCAAAAAAGTGGTTTTAACTGCTGAGCTATCCCCCCAGCCCCATGCTTGTAGCTTTTAAAGCTTTCTCTTAGGTATTTCTTCAAAGTTTTAAAAAAATCCTTCCACAAACCAGTTCAAACACCTTAGGATCTACATGGTCCAGTTTATTCATAACAGCAACCCCATGTCTTTGATATCAAGTTTCTGGGCTGGTTACTTTTCTCATTGCTATGACTGTGTGCATAGAAATAGATAGAAACTATTTAAGGGGATAAGATTTAGTTTGATTCATCATTTCTTGGGGTGTTATATGGCAAATCCCTCCAAATTGAAATATGTCCTCTTAGAGGAAAGAGGAAGCTCAGGAGACTCAGAAGTTCAAAAAGTCTGGGAGACAGCTGGAGAGATTGCTCAATGGTTAAGGCGCTTGCCTGCAAAGCCTAATGATCCAGGTTTGATTTCCTAGAACCCAGGTGTACAAAGTGGCTCATGTATCTGGAGTTCATTTGCAGGGGCTGGAGGACCTGGAGCGTCCATTATCTCTGTGTCTTTTCTCTCTATCTCTCTGCTTGAAAGTAAATGAGTAAAAATGTATATATTTTTAAAGTCTGGAAGAACTGAACCTAAAAGGTCACTGTCAGGCGTTATGCTGGAGTCTGAGAAAAAGGCTGGAACAGTGTGGGTTAGTAAACAAGTGTACTTTATTGATTTGGCTCTTAGCAGTGTCAACACAAAAGATAGAGCTCCTACCTCAAAGAGGATAAAAGATAGTTTAGTATAGAGCCAAATATGAGGGACCAGGGCCCAGGAACACATATTTATGTTACCACAAGTCAATGTTCCAACTTCTTAACAATTTCATGAAGGTTTTATAGTTACAGAATAAAACACAGTCATGAATCAAGCACTTTTCAAAATACGTTGGTCGACCCTCACGCATGGGGGTTTCAGCAAAGTTGGAAAATCTGCATCATAGGCTTCAGATGGTATCTGAAGACATTCTTAGCTCTTGGGTTGGTGGAAGCTGGGGGTCTGTTAGTACATTCCAAAATGGTTATACCTGATCAACTGATAGTCACCAGGATGTTAAGTCGGACAGAGATGGCAATAAGTGACTATCAGTGTCCCAAGGAAATTTGGCTTTTTATCTTGCAATGTTCAATCCCTCTGTGATTGTAGGACTTTCATAAATCCGTTAAGGCTGGTTGGAAATAGGCGCAGCAGATACAGTACTTTTCTGGGAAATTTAATACACAGTTCTCCCTGTTGGTTAAGCATCCCATTTGGTGTCTGCAGAGGCCAAATATTACATTTAATATGTCCCAAGTAGCTAGGAAGGCTTATTCCTAAGATTATGTATAGATGAGGCTTGAGGCTAAGCAGTAAGCAGGAAAAATATCTTTTTAGGAGAGAGGAGCCACTGATAAAGCCATTAAAAGAGAAACACTTGGATCATGTCAGTTCCAGTAGCCATCATGATCCAGGGATTGTTTTGTCTTTTATGTCTGACATAACAGGTATTTGCGACATATAATTGGAATGTTATGTATAAACTTTAATATAATCAAGAGGTAGATGGGAATATCATAAGGTAACAAGGGCCCCAAAGTGGGTGAGTGGAAGCCTAACTCCAAGACAAGTGGCTTTGGCCTGTAAATCCCTCTTCCAGTAATTGGTTACTTCCCACACTGAGCTGTGGATCAAAGTAACCTATGTGGTCACCAAAACAGTAAAACTTTTGTCAAAGCTCTTGAATGCATACCTCAGGCAAAAAGTAAGAGCCTATTGCTGAAGATTCCACAGAGTGCTGTCACACAACACTCGCAGATAATGGAGAGAGGCACCGAGGATGCCCACTATAGTCCAAAGAAGAAATCAAGAGACTATTAAGAGCTTAACAAAAAAGCAGACTTAAAACCCACATGACTCAGAGAAATTTGCAAAAGAGGTGGCAGAAAGATTGTAAGAGGCATGTTGGGTAGAAGTTCCAGAGACATTGCCCCCCCCAACAACAACAGCAACACACAAACACACTAACACAAAATTGCTCATGCAATTCACAACCACCACAGCATGGACTGTTCTAGAAATCCCACTGAGGAGGGCCCTTAAATGGTTGGGGCCAGGGAGGAGGGAAATGGGGATATCAACACAAGACTTGTTAATACTGAGTATCTAATTATTGACAATAAATAAAAAAGACAGTAATGAGAGAGGATTATAATCAAATTACATCATGTATGAAAAGTATCAATAAAAAAGTTTTAAAAAGAAAAATAAAGACTATGTCTGGCCTAATAAACTTAAGGCAGAGGATGAGGGAAGCAGACATTTTAACCAAGTAGACAATATGTCTATAAACTTAGATTGATCATACGTTTCCCCCTGCATTTACAGTTATTTGTATTTTATAAAATATTTATTTGATTTGCAATTTAAAACACAAAATAATTTATTATCTTTTGATTCCAATTTTTCATTTGGTCAGCTTTTTATATCTATAAACTCTTTTGAGGTGGTTAGCTCTAATTTGGAAAAAAATAGTTCTTAATATACAAATTATTATAACTCCTATTTGTAGATAATAATAATATGGGTTACCGATAATTAATATGAAAAGCAACATGGAGAGAGAGAGAGAGAGAGAGAGAAAGAGAGAGTTTTGAAATCCTCCCTTCCCTCTCGTCCTACTCCGAGTTCTTGTCCTCTAATGCCAAAGATTTGTACACAGGCACAGAACTAAATTTTTTTTATTGTCCATAATGAGTTATATTATTTAGTGGGCAAACAATGAGTTGTTATCCCCAATTCCCCGATGCCCCCCTCCCCCATTCCCAATCAGCTGGATATCCTCCTCCATGGGTTGTCTGGATCCATCCTTGTGACAGGGGACCATGGATAGTCTAGTATTCAGCCAGGGTCTCCTGGCCCCAGTGTGTTGTTACTGAGGGGTGCCATGCCTCTGGACCGTCTCCCCCACCACGGCTCTCACAATCTTTCCACCCCCTCTTCCGCTCAGTTCCTTGCGTCGTGGTGGATGAGTATTAAGGCTGCTTTAAGGTTGTGAGCTTAGGGGTCTTTGTGACAAAAATCATTGGTTTCTGTCTTACTGGCTTATCCTGTGTTGATTGAATGGCTGTGGGTCCCTTGTTCATCCTGTCATTCTCTGCAGGGTTCCATATGGATTCTCCACCGTATGACTGTAGTGGCTCATCTCTTGCCAGGATCTCAGCTTTCTGCCTGCGGTCGGTTGGTTATATGGGCCCCAGCTCTCTCGCTGCATCCTGAAAAATACAAACACAATCTCCATCGGAGAGTGAGATCAGTATAGGTTAACAAATATACACCATTCTGGATTACCTAGCTTCTATTTTTAGTAGCCTCCCCAGCAGTTGCTTGCATAGTGCATCTTGTCTTGGGAGCCCAAGTGTATGGGATACGGTGCCCTGAATCCCAAGTTCCAATCAAGGGTTCCCCCTCACTGAGTGGCATATTTGGCCAAATTTAATAGCTGTTGATTGTCTCCCCCAGGCCCAGGCTCCTCCATTGTGCAAGTGCTCCTTTCTTGGTTTGCTTTTCCCTCCCAGTAGGAGGTGTGGTTAGCCTACTCATGGCCGCAGACTGTGTTTCATGCCAGTGGTCTGTTTACTCCAGCTGTCGTTGATCAGCTTCCCCTGGCAGCTTGTGTGGTGCCTTCCAGCACTGCACTAACTGCCATTTGGGGGCTGGTTACCATTCGAGACGTCGAAGGGTCTCTTGATGCTGATCGATGGCATTCTGTGGTTTCTTCAGCAACAGGGTTTTGCCTCAGTCCTAGGGAGGGTGTTCAAGAGCCTTGACAGAATTCTGTCTTGTTTTTGGAATCTCATGGGTCACTTTGGTCAACAGCTCAGTGAGGGAAGGAACCGGTGTCTGGGACCTGGGGTTGTCAGACTGATCACTTATTCACAGGCTTAGACCTTCTCCCCTACTACTCAAGGCCCCTCTTGCCACTTGACGCCCACTACTTACTCTGTAGGTTACAGTATGCTTGTGAGGATTTTAAGTTTTTTAACCTAATTTGGTTTAGCCTCCTGTTTAAGCCATTTCCCTCCCCCCTTCCCTTACCCCTCATTCATAACCTCTCACTTCTTTCTACTAGTCTGCATAAAGAAAACGGTTATCCCAGTTAAGGACCGCATATGAGGGAGAGTATGCGGCGTTCAATTCTCTATTCTTTTGAGTGTTCGTTTAGTAAGATCTGCTCAAAGTCAGACCATTTTTTCCTAAATTTCGATATGTCATTTTTCCTTTCAGCTGAGTAGAATTCCATCGTGCAAATATACCACAGTTTTGTTATCCATTCCTCCATGGATGGGCATTTGGGTTGATTCCAATTCTTGGATATTATGAATTGAGCTGCTATAAATATAGTTGTACAAATGTTTCTGCGTCGAGATGTGACATCTTGCGGGTAGATGCCTAGTAGAGGGATAGCTGGGTCCATTAGAAGGATTATGTCCATTTTGTTCAGAAGTCTCCACATTGCTTTCCATAGCAGTTGAACAAGTTTGCAATCCCACCAGGAGTGAATGAGGGTTCCTTTTTCCCCACATCCTCGCCAGCAACGATTGTTGTTGGTTTTCTTTATGATTGCCATTCTGACAGGGGTGAGGTGATATCTCATTGTGGTTTTGATTTGCATTTCCCTGATGCTTAAGGATGTTGAGCACTTTCTCAGGTGAGAAAAGGCCATTTGTGTTTCCTCCTCTGTGAATTCTCTGTTGAGATCAGTGCCCCATTTTGTGAGGGGGCATTTTGGGTTTTTGTTATTAATTTTTTTGAGTTTTCTGTAGGTTCTGGAAATTAGGCCTCTGTCTGAGTTGTAGCTGGCGAAAATCATCTCCCAATTTGAAGGGGGTCGATTGGCTCTGAGTATGGTTTGTTTGTCTGTAAAGAAGCTTTTGAGCCTGATCTGGTCCCATTGGTTAAGTGTTTGTCGTATTTCCTGGGCTGCTGGAGATTTACTCAGGAAATTTTTCCCTACTCCTATTTCATGTAGAGTTCCTCCTATTTTTTCTTCCAGGGTGTTCAGGGTTACCGGATTTATATTAAGGTCTCTGATCCATTTCGAGTTGATTTTTGTGCATGGTGAAAGGAGTGGGTCTATTTTCATTTTTTTTACACGTGTTTATCCAATTCCTCCAGCACCATTTGTTAAAGATGCTATCTTTGGCCCAGAGTAACTGAAGTTACTTCCAAATTAAAGCTGGTTTTTCAATCTTGTTCCATTGATCTGTCTGTCTGTTTTTATGCCAGTACCATGCTGTTTTCGTTACTATGCCTTTGTAGTATGTTTTGAATTCAGGGGTGGTGATACCTCCTGTGTAGGATTTTTTACTTAGAATAGTTTTAGATATCTGAGGTCTTTGGCCCTTCCAAATAAATTTAGAGATTATTTTTTTCTATACCTGTGAAGAAGGAGGTTGTGATTTTATTGGCATTGTGTTGAATCTGTAGATTGCTTTTGGCAGGATTGCCATTTTTACTATATTGATTCTCCCTAACCATGAGCATGCAATATCTTTCCATCTTCTCACGTCCTCCTCTATTTCCTTCTTGAGTGTTTCAATATTTTCATTATATAAGTCCTTTACAACCTTGGTTAGTGATATTACAAGGTATTTGATTTTCTTTGAGGCTATAGAAAATGGGACAGTCTCTCTGATGTCTTTTTATGTCTGCTTGTCTTCTGCATAAAGAAAGGCTCTGATTTTTGTGTGTTAATTTTGTATCATGCCACGTTGCTGAAGGCATTAATTACCTTCAAGACGTTACTGATACTATTCTTTGGGTCTGATATATAAAGGATCATGTCATCTGCAAAGAGGGATAGTTTAATTTCTTCCTTTCCGATTTGTATTCCTTTTATGTCCTTCTCTTGTCTTATCGCTTGGGCTAGAACTCCAAGCACTATGAGAAAGAGCAGTGGTGAGAGTGGGCAGCCTTGTCTTGTTCCTGAATTGAGTGGGAACTCCTTGAGTCGTTCCCCATTGAGAATGATCTGTGCTTTAGGAGATTTGTAATTTGACTTTATTAAATTGAGAAATAGGCCATCTATGCCTATCCTTTCGAGAGCTTTGAACATGAAGAGGTGTTGAATTTTGTCAAAAGCCTTTTCCGCATCTATTGAGATAACCATGTGGTTTTTGTGTTTGAGCCGATTAATGTGTGTATCACATTTATCGACTTGCATATGTTGAACCATCCCTGCATCTCTGGGATAAAGCCAACTTGGTCAGGGTGGATAATATTTTTGATGTAGTGTTGTATCCGGTTTGCTCAGGATTTTTGCATCTAAGTTCATCAGAGATATGGGTCTATAGTTTTCTTTTCTTGTTGCATCCTTGCCTGGTTTGGGGATTAGGGCAATGGTAGCTTCATAGAAGGTGTTTGAAAGCCTTCCCTCTTTTTCTATGCTCTGACAAGCTTCAGAAATAGTGGTTTCAGCTCTGTGATGAAGGCTTGGTAGAATTCAGCTGAGAAACCATCTATCTGGTCCTGGGCTTTTCCTTTTGGGAAGGTTTTTGATTACATCTTCAATCTCTGTGTATGTGGTAGGTTTATTTAGTGCTTTTATCTGCTCTGGGTTAAGCTTTGGCAGTTGGTAGGTGTCCAAAAACATATCCATTTCTTCCAGGTTCTCTAATTTTGTGGAGTAAAGGTTTTGGAAGTATGACCTGATGATTCTTCCAATGTCATCAGGATCTGTTGTGATCTTACCATTGTCCTTTCTGATTTTGTTGATTTGGGCTTTCTCATTTCTTCATTTGATTAGATTGGCCAGGGGTTTGTCAATCTTATTAACTTTTTCAAAGAACCAACTCTTTGATTTATCTATTTTTAAATCATTTTCTTTATTTCCAATTCATTAATCTCAGCTCTGATTTTAATTATTTCCTTTCATCTTGTGCTCCTCGGGTTAGCTTTTTCCATCTCTTCCAATGATCTTAGGTGGGTGGTTAGGCTATTGATTTGAGACCTTTCTGTCTTTGATATGAAGGCATTTAGTGCGATGAAATTTCCCCTCAGGACTGCCTTCATTGTGTCTCACAAGTTCTGATAAGACGTTATCGTCATCATTTATTACTAGGAAATTCTGAATTTCCTGTTTTATTTCTTGGATGACCCAATCATTTTTAAGGAGCGAACTATTCAGGCACCAGTACTTTGCATATTTTCTGGATCCTGTTACATTTTAATTTCTACCTTTAATGCACTATGATCTGATATGATGCAAGGAACTACATCAATCTTCCTGAATTTGTTTAGGGAAGATTTGTGTCCTATGATGTGATCAATTTTAGAAGAAGTCCCATGTGCTGCTGAGAAGAATGTATATTCTGTGTCTTTGGGGTAGAACATTTTGTAAATATCTGTTATCCCCTGCTGGTCAATGGTGTCATTAAGCTCCATTATGTCACTGCTGATCTTCTGTTTGGTTGATCTGTCTCGAGCTGATAGAGGTGTATTAAAGTCAACTACTATGATGGAATTAGAGTCTATTTCTGCTTTATTTATTTATTTTTAAAATATTTTATTTATTCATTTCTAATCAGAGAGAGAGAGAGAGAGAGAGAGAGAGAGAGAGAGAGAGAGAGAGAGAGAGAGAGCACACCAGGGCCACCATCTTGTGGGTCTGGCATATGTGGTTTCTGGGGAATTTAACCCGGGACCTTAGGCACTGGAGGCAAGTGCCTTAACTGCTAAGTCATCTCTCCAGCCCCTATTTCTGCTTTATTTTTGAGTAGGGTTTCCTTTATGAACTGTGTTGCACCCAAATTTGGTGTGTATATGTTGATGATGGTGGTCTTCCTGTTTGATCATTCCTTTGATGAGTAAGAAGTGACCATCTTTACCCTTTTTAATTGGTTTTGGTGTAAAGTCTATTTTGTCAGAGATTAATGTAGCCACACCTGCTTTCTTTTTACTTCCACATGCCTGATAAACTGTTTTCCATCCATTAACTCTAAGAAGGTTGCTGTCTTTGGAAGTAAAGTGTGTTTCCTGAAGGCAGCAGATGGAAGGGTCCATTTTTGTGATCCACCCTGCAAGTCTGTCTTTTTATAAGGGAGTTAAGTCCATTTATATTCAGTGATATAACTGTGAGGTTTGCTTTAAGCCCTGCCATTTTGAAGGGTTAATGGGGTTGTTGTCTGTGCTGCTGTTCTTAGTGCACTGACTGTGATTGTCGTGTCTGATCTCTGGTACTTTTCTGAGGTAGATTTCTTGTTTCTTCTGTGTGGGGTACCTCTTGTAGTATCTTCTGAAATTTTGGCTTTGTTTTCAAATAGTCGTAGAGCTGGTTTACTTCATGGAACACTTTCAATTCTCCATCTATTATTAGGGATAGCTTTGTTGTGTACAGTAGTCTAGGTTAAAAGATACTTCTTTAGGGCCTGAAAAGCATTATTCCAAGCCCTTCTGGCTTTCATGGTTTCTAATGAGAAGTCTGAGGTAAGTCTGATGGCTTTTCCTTTACAAGTTACGGTTTGCTTTTCTCTAGCAGCTTTGAGTATTTTCTCTTTGCTTTCTATGTTAGGCGTCTTAATTAAAATGTGTCTTGGAGAATTCCTCTTCATGTCCTGTCTGTTTGGAGTCCTCTGGGTCCCTTGAATGTTGAGTGGGCTTTCTCTTGTTAGATAGGGAAAGTTTTCTTGAATAATTCTGTTGAAGATATTTCCTATGCCCTTAGCCTGGGATTCTTCTCCCTCTGGGATCCCCATGATTCTAATATTGGGCCTCTTTATTGTATCCCATAGATCCCTCAAATTGTGCTCACTTGATTTCTTGAATTTATTGAAACCTATGACATCCTTATTAATTCCTTCTGATTTGTCTTCTACTTCTGAAAGTCTGTACTCCAGATTATCAACCCTGGGACTGAATGATTCAAGTGAGGTTTTTAGTATTTCTTCTTCATTTTTGGTTTCTGCTATGATTTTATTAATAGCCTCTAATTCTTTGGTGAGATCCAATTTCCATTCTATTTTTGGTTTTGCTTGGGATTCCTGAAAATAATTTTTAAGTTTTCTTGAGTCCCCATCAAAATTAATCAATTGATTGTTTAGCTCCTCCCATCATTGGTTCACCTTCAATTCACTTAATGTGTTCCTGAATTCATTCATATTTCCCTCCATTAAATTCAATCTGATGTCTATGCTTGTGTTGGTGTGCTTCATCTCATTCATGTCTTTTTTCATAGTTTCCATACCAGCCATTAACTGCTTCATGTTTGCATTGCAGTTGTGGTCAGGAGTCACATTATTCTCTCTTTGGGATTGTATATTTGCTGCCTCTACTTCTCTGCCACTTTCCTGTTCCATAAAGGGACTAGGGGCCCTGAATTAGGGAGATCAGCCTTTGATTTCTGTGGGGGTTTTTTTCATTGGTTTCTGCCCATGTCCAGGTAGGGGAGTGGGACTCAGGCACCCTGGGGAGTGCTATTCAGCCCACTTTACTTCCAGTGGAATGATCACCAGGTTTGATCTTAAACTGATGTCTTTCCTGTTGGGGTGTTCTGTCCCCAGACAGGCTTAGATCTTTACCCGTCTGGATCCCTCTGTATGTGACTGTTTAGTCTTAGAGCCACCTCATAGGCCCCTGTCCCCGATTGGTATGCTGCAATAGAAACAGCCCCAGCCCCCCAAACTATAGAGCCCAGTGTCTTCCCACCTGGCAGTGGCGCGTGATCCCTGGTACTCGCGGAGACTGCCTGTGCCCTCCTGGCAGGTACCCATCTGAACCGGCCTCTGCCGAGGTTCCCTGGAATCTGCCTCAGGTCTGGCCCCGGAACCAAGCTAGGTCAGTTTGCCCAAGGATCTCGTCTGCCTTTGTAAGTGGGGGCGGTCATGGAGAGAAGTGCGCCGGAGGATTGGGTGTTGGAGGGAAGGGGCCCCGTGACGGCTGGGAGGAGACAATGGCGGGAGCTTGGGGTGGGGAGTGGTCGGCTCTCCATTCCTCTGCGGAGCAGAGAGCTGCTGGGGAACCCTATTTGTGGTGATACAGGAGCTGAGGAGAGGGTAGGCTTGGGTTCAGGTCCGGGGTTTGGATCCCAGCTGGAAAATCAAACCTTTACGGAGAGAGTCCTGGCAACGCTCTTACTTGTCCACCATCTTGCTCCGCCCCTCCCCAGAATTAAAGTTTAATTACACATTTATTCTAATTTAGTAAATTAGGAAAAGGGGAGTTGGTTGGGGAATTTTCCAGTTACCATGTGGGAAGTTACAGAGTTCTCCAGCCACCAATGTGGGGAGAACACATGTCAGAGAGCTCAACAGAAGTTATATTATTTAGTTAAATAAGCAGCCAAAGAAAAAATAACAGAAAGCTCCCTTTATGAGAGAGATTCATGAGAGAAAAAGTCTGGAGCCTGCCCCCCACCCCAGCCATTAGCTGGGGTAGGGGTATAGTCCTTACCTCACTGAGGCCTGGGTCAACAGTCCCCTGTACTCCATTGACACACGGAAGAAGAAGGAGAGAGAGCTCACTTCCTCTAGGGAAGAGAATTTAAGTTATTCCCAGGTGAGTCAGAGAGACAGCTGTTTGGTTCATATTCGACCAATCAGTTTTAGCACCTAGGTTGTAGCTCTAACTAGACACCTCCCACTCAAGGTGGGGGGTGTTCCCTGCAGACCTGACCGTCACAATTCCCCCTCTGAAGAAATAACCCTAACTGCTGTTAGCGTACTGGGGTGTGAATTTTGGGAAAAAAAGCATCAGAAGGTACATACATGTTTAAAAAAATAAAGGCACCAGAAGAAGTACATATATGTTTAAGAACCAAGAATTAACAATACCATTTTTGAACCTATTAAGAAGCAAGTCAAGCTTAGTAGTGGCAAGCTCTGACTGGGGAGGGGTTAAGGAGGAGCTTGGCAACCTTGTGTGGGTCTCACTCTTAAATCTCTGTTCTGTTGTTTTAGTATTATACTTGGTCCCCATGTCCATCACAGAAAAACTCTTTTTTTTTCAGAGACCAAATAATTTGGTGACTGAGACCAAAAAAGGTCAAATATGTTACAAATTAGTATTTTCATATTTTGTAGATATATCTAAATTTTATTTATTATTTTCGGTCCAGAAAGGAAATAGGACTCACTGTTAATTTTAGTTAACTATACTATTGGGCACCTTAAATAGTGACTTAAGAAATATAATCTCTCAAGTTACAAAACACTATTAATATTGATATTATTAGAGAAACTGAAGTTAAAATTACACTGAAATTGTCAAATTTTGAATATGTCATATTCAATATCCTATTGTTGCCTTTCTATCAGCATTTGTAAACATAGTATTATAATTGGCAGGACTTTTATATATATATATATATGTATACACACACACACACACACACACACACACACACACATATATATATATATTCTAAGAATTTAGATTTAAAGCAGAGGTACCCCAGAATGTAGTCCTTTTAGTAGGTTAAAATAAATCTATCAATTCAAAGCAAGAATTTTATTTTGTATCCAAATTACACTCAATAATGAGAAAAAAATGAACCATTTTAAATATGAAATCATGGTCAATGTGAGGCAGTGTGACAGTTGACTCCTTCAGGCAAGTTCCATAGGCCCCTTCCCCTTGAGTGGGAAGTGTTTCTAGATAGAGTTCAAACCTAGTTGCTAAACCTGATTGGTCATGTATCGGCCAACTAGCTGTGTCTCTCATTTACCTGGGGAGGTTTTAAAAAGTCACTGAAAACAAGTCCCGCTTCTTCTTCCCTGCACATGTCTCCCATGTAGAAGGACTTCTGAATTAACAGAACTTAGGAAGGTAAGGCCTTCCCTCAGGTTAGGGTAAGGGGCTCAAGATCTCCCCACACAAACCTTCTCCTCATGATGGGAGCCCTCTGTTATCTTTCCTTTTCCTGCTTGCTTGGCTGAAGAGCATATTATTTGTTAAACTCTCTCCCATGTGTTCTCTCCTCACTAGTGGCTTGAGATCTCTATAACTTCCCATTCTCTTTTAAATAAATTCTCCCACTATACCTTATCCTCTGGTGGTCTATAACTTTAATTCTTTAAATTTATAGACAAGAATTCGGGTACTCCCTAAGTTCTTAGGTGCACTGGAATTTTTCTGGGTAATATCTAAGTTCTAATCCCCAGCTCCTTTGCTACAGTAGCAGTTAGGATAAGCAAACAGTCACAACAAAATAAATGAGTAACAAAAGGACATAATATCTGCATTTTAGCTTTGCTAAAACCAACATTAACATTATCTTCATCATTTAAAATATGCAAAGAAAAAATTTTAATATCAGATAATTTCTTAAAATGTTTCAATATAAAAGGACTGACAAAATATAAAAATAAGAGTTAGATCCCAGAGATGCAGGGATGGTTCAATGTACACAAATTGATAAATGTTATACACTACATCAATGGACTGAAGGAAAAAAAAATCACATGATCATCTCAGTAGATGCAGGAAAGGTATTTGACAAAATCTGACATCCCTTCCTGGTAAAAGTTCTAAATAAAGTGGGAATAGAAGGAATATATCTCAGTTTATTAAAAACCAGTTATGACAATCCTCTAGCCAACATCATACTAAGTGGGAAAAAAACTTGAAAGGTTTCCACTAAAATCAGGAACAAAACAAGGGTGTCTACTGTTCCCACTTTTATTTAATATGGTTCTGGAAGTCTTAGCTATAGCAATAAGGCAAGAGACACAAATCAAAGGGGAACAAATTAGAAGGGATCAAATTATCATTATTTGTAGATGATATAATTCTTTACATAAAGGACCCTAAAGACTATCCACAATCTGTCAGAGCTGATAAACACTTTTAGCAATATAGCAGGATATAAAAGCAACACACAGACATCAGTAACCTTCCTGTAAACTGACAACAAACACACCAAAGATGAAATCAAGGAAACACTCGCATTCACAATTGCCTCAAAAAAGATAAGGCACCTTGGCATAAACCTAATCAAGGAAGTGAAGGAACTTTACAATGAAATATTTTTCTTTTATTGTGAAAATTTTAAAACACTCAAGAGAGAAATTGCATAAGACACTAGGAAATTGAAAGACATCCCATGTTCTTTGGTTGGAAGAATTAATATCATGATTATGTCAATTATAACAAAAGCAATCAACACATTTAATGCACTCCCATAAATATTTCAATGACACTGAAATAGAAAAATTTCAATTTCACTGAAATAGAAAAAACAATCCTTAAATTCATTTGGAATAACAACAAAAAAGTGAATTTCCAAAACAGTTCTAGGCAACAAAAATACGGCTAGCGGTATCACATACAGGTTTTAACAAAACAGCATGGCACTGGCATAAAAGAGACACAGGTCAATGGAACAGATTAGAGGACTCTGATGCAAATCCAGACAGTTGCAGTCATCTGATTTTTTTTGACAAAAAGGATAAAAATATTCACTGGAGAAAAGACATCCTCTTTAACAAAAGTTGCTAGGAATCTGGATATCTATATGTAGAAGGATGAAAATAGATCCTTTTCTCTCTCCATGCACAAGAAAACAAATCAGAGACTAATTGAGAGAGGGAAGAGCTATAGGGGAGAGTGTGGAGAGAATCATAGTGACTTATGATCTATGGTTATGGAAGGTGTAAATACAAGTTAAAAAATTAGAGTTAGAAATGATTAGTTGCTAAGGGTACTTAGTTGTTTATGTAATTGAATAGTGCCACCCAGTATCATTGTAGTTGATGTGGATGTGTGCTCAGAGGTTTGAAGGAGGAAATACAAAACCAAGAGTCCATCTCCTGAAATTCTGTATCATGAGTTGGTTAGGATAGAGTCCTTCTTCACAGGCAGAAGTCTTTGATGTTACATCTTTTCCTCTCTATCTCCAGGTAGCTCATTGTGGAAAGGCTTTAATTCTGAATGTTTAGTTTAAAATGCCTTTCAAACTTTACTTAATAGAGATGGATATGTATGTTAATGTTTATAGGAGTCTCTGTACATTTATAAGATAATGCCTTCTAAAAACCTGTATCTTAGATTTAGAAAAACACCTGGCACATTAGGCTCCCACATGAAGATATATAACTTCTGATTTACACTTCAAAGATTATAGCAGATAATTAGAAAAACCAAGCATTGAATTAAATCAGGTTATAAAAATTACTACATTATAATATAAGAAATACAAAAAATGAAGACAATATAATTCCACCAAAATTATAAATCCAACAGAAATGACCCCCATTGAGACGGATTTAGATGTAATGCCAGAAAAGGAATTCAAAAGAATGATTGTAAGTATGTTAACAGAAACCAAAGAAGAAACCTAAGGAATAAAAGAAGAAAACAATCTTCTGAAGGAATCCCAAGGAAACACAGGAAACCAACTTAACAAAAGAAGTAGGTTGACATAAGATCTGAGTAAAGGAATAGAAATACTGAAGGAATACCAAACAGAAATTCTAGAAATGAAAAACACATAAAGTCCAATAAAAAACTCTAGGTGAAAGGAATATATGACCACTAAGCCAGCTCTATAGAAAATACTTGAAGGGATCCATCAGACTGAACACAAAGAAAAGCACATGCATAAGAAAACAGGAAAAAACATATTTAAATAATAGTTAAAATAAAAGAGTAAAGGAAAAGCAGGAAAAAAACTACAACAGCAAAAAATTGCAAGAATAAGTATACACCTTTCAATAATAATTCTTAAAACCAACGGCTTCAATGCCCTGGCCAAAAGATACAGACTTGCAGACTGGATTATATGGCAGAATCCTTCCGCTTGTTGCCTCCAAGAAATGCACCTCTCCAGAAAAGACATGCACTTCTTAGCCTGAAAGGATGGAAAATAGTTTTTTAAGCAAATGGGCCTAGGAAATAAGAAGATATTGCTATCCTAATATCTGACATGATAGACTTTAAACCAATATTAATTAGGTAGGAAAGATCAGGGTCATTTTATACTGAGTAAAGAAACATTTCTGCAAGAAGACATTATAATTCTGAACATATACACACCAAGCATGGTGCTCCCAATTTTATTAAACAAACACTACTAGAATTAAGGTTAAAGATAACACCAAGCACAATTGTAACGTGACACTTCAACACCACACTCTAACCAATTGGTAGGTCATCCTATCAAAAAATAAACAAGAGACACATCATGAATAAAATGACATTTTAGGACAAAGGATCCTAACAGATATCAACAGAAAATTCCATTCAAACACTGAAGAATAGACATCTTTTCAGAAGCACATGGAGCATTTTCTAAAATAGAGCATATATTAGGACACAAAGCAGATCTTACCGAATACAGGAAAACTGAAATAATTTCTCATACTCTATATGGTCACAATAGTATTAAACTACTAATCAGCAGCAAGAAAAACAACAGAACATACACAAATAAATGGAAACTAAACAGCACACTACTGAATGATGAATGGGTCATTGAAGAAATCAAGAAGGAAATCATAAAATTCATAGATTCAAATGATAATGAAAACCCTAAATATCAGAACTGATGGGATATGGTGAAGGCAGTCCTAAGGGAATATAAGGGCCTATATTAAGAAGTTAGGGGTCACAAGTAAATAGCTTAATGCTTCATATTAAGACCTTGTAAATAAGGGCAAGATGAACAGGGCAAGCCAAATATCAGTAGATCAGAAGCAATAATAAAGATTAGGGCAAAAAGTAATGGAATAAAAACAAACAAAAAAAACAATACAAAGAATCAATGAAATGAGTTGGTTCTTTGAAAAGACAAACAACATGGATAAACCCTTACCAAATCTGACCAAAAGAGAGAAGCGACATAAATTAATAAAATCAGAGATGAAAAGGGCAAATAACGACAGATACCAATGACATTCAGAAAATCACGACGACAGACCTCCAGAACAAGTCCTCCACTAAGTTTGAAAATGTAAAAGAAATGGATGATTTTCTAGACATATGTGACCTACGAAAATCAAATCAAGAAGAAATAAGCCATTTAAACTGACCTACAACAAGCACGGAGATCAAAGCAGTTAATCTCCAGGATATATAAAGACCTCAAAAAATTAAATAATAAGAAATCAAACAATCCAATCAAAAAATGAGCTTTGGAACTGAGTGGAGAATTCTCACAAGAAGAAATAAAGATGGCCTACAAACATCTAAAAACATGTTCTACATCCTTAGCCACCAGGAAAATGCAAATTAAAACTACTTTGAGGACTGGAGAGATGGTTCAGCAGTTAAAGCACTTGCCTGCAAAGCAGAAGGATCTGAGTTCAATTCCCTAGTACCCATGTAAAGCCATATGCACAAGGTGGTGTATGTGTCTGGATTTCTTTTGAAGTATATGGAGGCCCTGGCACATCCATTCTCTCTCTGTCTCTTTCTCTCTCTCAAATAAATATGTAAAATATTTTAAAAAATGACTTTGAGATTCCATCTCACTTCTGTCAGAATGGCTATCACCAACAAAACAAATGACAATATATGCTGGTGAGAATGTTGAAAAGGAGGAACCCTTCTACCCTATTTCTGGGAATGTAGACTGGTACAGCCTTTGTGGAAAGCAGTATAGATGTTCCTGAACCAGCTGAAAATAGATTTACCATATGACCCACTATGCCACACCTTGCATATATCCTTATCCTAAGGCTTGACTTACTACCCTAGAGATATGTGCTCATCCATGTTTATACCGGCTTTATTCCCAATACCTAGGAAATGGAACCAGCTTAGATATCCTTCAACTGATGAATGGATAATTAAGATATGGTACATTTTATACAATTGAGTTCTTTTCAGCAATAAAGAACAATGATATTATGAAATTTGCAGGGAAATGGATGGATCTGGAAAGGATCATAATAAGTGAGGTAACCCAGAACCAGAATGACACAAGGTGAATGTTCTCTGTCATATTTGGACCCTCAGTATAAATATTTAGATTTATTTGTGAGTTTGAGTAAAAGTCAGTAGTAGAGGCCAATAAGCTAAAAGGGGCTATAAGGGAGGTAGGAGAGGGGAGGATTTATGAGAGGGTGTTGTATATATGTAGAGAGACAGATTACTGGTGTGTAATGGCCTAAGTGTGGTCAGAGTAACGGACTGAGTATAGGAAGAGTGGGAGGAAGGTTAATCAAAATTTAAGGTGTTATGAATAAGCCATATGGAAACCTACTTCTTTACTTAGTGGTGCGCCAGAATCCATAGATTTTTTTGTAAAAAAAAAAAATAGTGCCAGGGTGAAATACCTTCCTGTGAGTTATTGGCCAGGGAAGTCTCTGGTGTTCCCTAGAGGAGTAGTGCTTGATGTTGTCTGGCTAAATACATATATTATGCCCACCAAACTGCCCTTACAGCAGTTTTTTGAATGATTAGACCCACTTTGGGTTAGAGTCTTTTTTGTTTTTTTCAGATGGCAGTGAACACTTGAGTGACTCAAAAGTCACCATAGTGCTGAGAAGTGACAATGGACTGTTCAACACTGAAACATCTTTATCACACCTTCCAAGGTTCAAGGGCCATGGAAGAAAAGGTGGTGGAAAGAATTTGAGAGCCAAAGAAAGGGTAGGACTGCTTACAGTGCAATCATCCAGACACAAAAGGGAGCGATCACACTCTCATAATAAAGATATGACAGTATTATGATACTTGATTAGATCTCAAGTGAAAGTTCAGTAGAACCAGTTTTTTGCATGTTCCATAATGATTAAAGATATTTTAAAAATTCAGTAGTGTATCTTTTGTGAAACTATCCTGAGCCAAAGCATGGATCAAAAGAGGTAAGCATGGATATTTATAAGACTATTAAAATATAATTTATGTGAAAGAAGAGGGAGAAAGACAAGACATACAGAGAGAGGATGGGTGTTCCATTGCCTCTAGCCACTGCAAACAAACTCCAGAAGCATGTGCCACTTTGTGCATCTGGTTCTATGTAGGTGCTGGGGAATTATACCAGGGTCAGCAGGCTTTGTAGGCAAGTGCTTTAACTGATGGACCATCTCTCCAGCCCAGAAGATATTTTGAATGGCATAACCTCTCCTTTAACCAAAGTGTAGTGGCAGCTTCCCTGTGGGGTTTATGACCTTCAATCCATTGGCTTCTGACTTGATTCCCAGTGCCAGGCATGAATTCCCTCCCAAGGAGCAGGCCTCATATCCAATCAGAGAACAGCATGTTTGCCACTATTACACTGGTATGTACATCTTTCCTGGATGGTTTTGTTGCTTGTAGAATTCACTGCCTTTTCCCACTGTTGGTGATCACATAGCGCTTTCCAGCTCTCCGAGAGCTAGCCAGCTGTGAGCTGGCATCTATCTCAGTTCCAATATGATCTCCCAATGTCTGTGATCACAGCCTGTGCTGTCTTCAGCAGTCAGGTCTTTCCACTTAGTTCTGGTTGGAAGCAAGATATTTCTTATGAGTGAAAGAAAATAACGCTATAATGTGACATTTGTGAGCTGAGTTTCAGAGACAGACGGTCTAGGTTTGACACGGACTCTGCTGTCACAGGAGACAGAGTTCTTTCATCTTATTTACTTCCTTGGTTGGTGATATGGGGAAGATGATCATGTCACCCACAAGAAGATGGGGTGATATACCAGAGCCTTAATCATAAGCCTTAAGATATGTGAAGCAATGCTGTATAAATACAGGCTTGCATATAATTGGGAAGAAAGGCAAAGTTGTGCTGAACTAATGCAGCTCTTGATTTTGAGAAGTAATGTGATACTGAGGGGGATCAGGCCCACTGCAGCTCTTTTCTGGGTGGTTTCATGAGATGACATCATGAAATATCATCATGAGAAATGACATCATGAGATAGCATCAGCCAGAAAGACTCTTTAGTTTGTAGAGATGTTTAGGGATAACTCAAAAGAGAACCAGTCACCAGCATTACCTGCAGCTGCTTATTGGCTTGCAGGTGAAAGTGGTTTCAGTTGGAATGAAAGGAACAAGTCAATGGTAATCAGCAAGACTGTTCAACTTCCAGATTCTTGGAACTGGCCATCAAAGCACGCAGGAATTCTTTGAAACCAGCATACAAAGCACAGCTCTGTTGCAGCCGGATTGGTGGACAGAGCTACCTGCATGGAAGGTTACTCTCGCATGCCACTGCGTATCTTATTTTGCATCTTTGATCTTAGTGGGCTTTTGTTCATTCTGTGCATGCAGTCTGAAGTCAGAGGGAACAAGTTCTCCTGGCGGTTATGCTCCCGTTTAGTCACATGTGGTCTTAGACACCAGTGAGTTCAGGTAGAGGGTGAGATGTCTGGAAATGGCCTTGGCTTCTTTATCATCTGCGTGAATTCCTTAGCATCTGGAGAAGGCTTTGGACTGAGCAGCTAAGTGGCTCCCTTTTTGCTCCCACTTGGTGGCCCAAATACCTGTAACACACAGTCTCACTAAGAAATTCTTGCCTGAGAGTTGAATTTTGCATCTTGAAAATGGGTGGAAGTCGATTCACTTGGTGGAAGAGGGTGTTAATCTGGTGCAAAGGGTAATACTCATTTATTGTGATAATTAATTATGGTTCATCCTAGTTTACCAATAGATTGACTCAACACATATTATGCTCTCTCCTTGGTGCTGAGGATATAATCATTAAGACAGGGCCAGCATTGCCCTTATGGACATCATCATTTTGTTTTCACTGAAGGAAATCCATAGTGACAGTAATTACACATTAGGGTAAATTTTACACTTACCAAATATTTTGGGTGCAGTTTAATTCTATCACCAAATATGATATACTTCAACATTTGTATGTAGTGTCCAAATCAATTCCTAGCATATACAAATTATTAAGTTACTAGCTAAAAAAGTAGTACTTGGCAAGTTGAGAAGATATTTATTGGGTAATTTGTGCTTTTGTTTCATTGGCTTTTCAGTGCTTAGGATCAAACCAGAGCCTTGCTCATTCTAGTCAAGGACTCCAGTGCTGAGTTTCACTCCTATCTGTGATTTCTCTTTTGATACATTATGGAGGAAAGGCATGTAAATAAATGGTGGAGGACCAAGGTTCACATAGAATTTCCTATGTGGCATCCACTGGATAGCTGCTTTAAATATCTTTGTTAGCACGACTACTTTTGAGTACTTGCTTCTTAGATAAAACAAACTGATGTTGAGGGAAGGTATCTATTACCTAGTTCATGTAACTTAGCAATTTTATAACAGATCCAATGATTATTATAAAATCATGATACATTTCTGTGTGTTTTTCTATAGTTGCAGGAATTACTGCTGCACTTGCATGCAAAAACCATTACTAGTGCTGTTCTCTAAGTAAAGGTTCAAAGAAATCTGGGTGCTTCCAGGTCCTGCCTTTCAAGCAGAAGATTTTCTCCAGCGTTACTGTCGCTGGTCACAGAGGTTCTCAAGGGCTACAGGCCAGAACAAACCCCCACCTAAGGATGGGACAAAGCAAGAAGCTGGAGATAAATGCTATCATTTAGAACCACACTGATTCTAATGGTTACACGGACACGATGCTTTGTTAGTTGCAAAGCACTTGTCCAGGGCTAACATTTCTGAGAAGCAGACAAGGAAGGAACCAGCAATGTTACATGACCACCAAATTCTACCTTTTGTCTACCAATAGGTGGTCTGGTTGAGTCTTGTGTTTTTGTACCTTGTCTGGTGACTTGAAGAATAATGAGACTTTCTCGGTTTAAAATGGCCATGCAAGCTAAATCAGCATAGAAATGGTTTTATAGTTAGGGTTAAAATTGTAACAACCTAATTTTATAACAGCTCACAATTTTCTTATTGAAAAGGGAAGATGGCCTTTCTTCTTTATTTCTTTGTGCTTAAAAGAAAACCCAGTTGTGAGATTCAATCATGAGTGGAGAATGATGTCCTTTTAGTTTATTCACTTTTCAGACCATCACAAAGGAAGGAAAAGCTTTTCAGTCATTTACAAATGGTAACAAATAGAACTCTGTGCCAAGATATTTGCAGGGTCCTATAATTATGGCACTTTGATGTGCTCTGAAAGGAATGCCCCACACAAGATATTTTCCATCGAAAACCGCAGTGCACTGAGAGGCACACCTTGTTTATCATACCCAAGGAGCTAAAAAGACTCAATTACTCCTGTGTGGTAGGTCATTCTCCAAGAATCACACATGATTGCTTCTGTGGATCAGTAAAGTTTGTTTGTCTATTACTTCTCATCTGAATGGTTTGTGTTCAGAGCATGTCAGTTTCCTGAGACAAGCAACTTGGCTCAAAGAAGTGGTTTTAGGAGATGCAAATCCAGGGTCTGATGCAAGCTGCACCATTTGTACCTTTGTGTTCTCAGGAGAGTCACTCATTACCACCAGCCTCACTTTTTTTTTCACCTATGAAATGTGAATGAATGAAGTCTGTCTCACAGGGTTATGCGAAGAATGGGACACACCACATAAAGTACTTGCATTCAAAATGTGCCAGGACTTCCTTCCCTCCTTTCCTCTTTCCCTCCCTCCTACCTTCCCTTTATCCTCCCTCCCTTTCTTCCCCCTTTCTCTGTTTCCCTCCCTCCCTTCCTTTTCCCTTCTTTCCTCCCTCCCTTCCTTTTCTCTCTCTTTCTTTCTTTCTTTCTTTCTTTCTTTCTTTCTTTCTTTCTTTCTTTCTTTCTTTCTTTCTTTCTTTCTTTCTTTCTTCTTTCTTTCTCATCTTTCTTTCCTGGTCTGTCTCCTTTCCTTTCCCTTCCCTTCATTTTCTTTCTCATTACATATCCCAGGGTTGCCTGAACCCAAATTCTGTTGCAACTACTTCTGGAGTTGTGGAATTGTAGGTATCTGCCCACCATGCTAAAATGGGTCATTTTTCCTTATTTCTGATGTTTATGGCTCTATTAAAAACATTTTTTTCCTTTTCAATAACATGTTCTGTTATTGCTTGGATATTAAATGTCCTGCAAATTCTCATAAGTTGAAAGCTTGGTCTCAATCTGTAGTGTTTTTGGGAGATGGTAGATCCTTTAGGAGCTGAGGACCAGTGGAAGGAAGTTAGGTCATTGGGGGCATAACCTTGAAGGGAATATTGGGACACTGGTCTCTTCTTTCTTTGCTTCCCAGCCATTACAAGATTTCCTTTGACATTTACTCCACATGATGTATAGCACAGACACAAAATGACAAGGCCAAGCCACCAGGGACTAAACCTCTGAACCCATGAAAAGGAACCTTTACTCTCTTTTAAGTGGGAAACAATTAATATTTTTATTGTCCATAATGAGTTACATTATTTAATGGGCAAACAATGAGTTTGCCCATTAAATCCCCAGTTCCCCAATGCCCATCTTTCCCATCCCCAGTCAGCTGGATAACCTCCTCCGTGGGCTGTCTGGATCAGTCCTTGGGCAGGGGACCATGGATAGCCTAGGAGTCAGCCCGGTTTTCCTGGCCCTCGTATGTTGTTACTGAGGGGTACCATGCCTCTGGATATTCTACCCCACCATGGCTCTCACAATTTTTATGCCCCTTCTTCTGCTCAGTTCCCTGAGTCACCTGGTGGGTGAGTATTAAGGCTGTTTTATTGTTGAGAACTTAGGGGTCTTTGTGTCTCATTGGCTTATCCTGTGTTGATTGAATGGCTGTGACTATGGGTCCCTTATTCATCCCATCTTTCTCTGCAGGGTTCCATATGGATCCTCCAAGGTATGACTGGGGTGGCTCATCTCTTGCCAGGCCTGCGGTCTGTTGGTAGGGTTAGATGGGCCACAGCTCTCTTGCTGCATTCTGAAAGATACAAACACAATCTCCATCGGAGAGTGAGGTTAGTATAGGTTAACAGAGATACACATTTCTGGATTACCTAGATTCTATTTTTAGTAGCCTCTCTGTCAATTGCTGGCTTAGTGCATCTCTCTTGGGGGCCCAAAAATCTGGCTCCCAGTGCATATTGCCCTAAGTCCCCAGTTCCAGTTAAGGACTCCCCCTCACTAAGCGGAATATTTGGCCGAATTTAAATGCTGTTGATTGCCTCCCCCAGGCTTAGGCTCCTCCATTGCACAAGTGTTCACTGTTCTCTCCCAGTAGGAGGTGTGGTCAGCCTACTCATGGTAGCCACAATTAATTTTTTGTTTTGTAACTGCAATAGATTTTTCTAAAGAAAAAGCCGTCTGGATCAGTCCTTGGGGCAGGAGACCATGAATAGCCTAGGAGTAAGCCCAGTTCCGCAGGCCCTAATATGTTGTTACTGAGGGGGGCCATGCCTCTGGATAGTCTTCCCACCACGGCTCTCACAATCTTTCTGTAAGGCTCTTTTTTGTTGAGAACTTAGGGGTCTCTGTACTTCTGTTTTAGGTTGTGTCAAAAATCATTGGTGCCTGTCTCACTGGCTTATCCTGTGTTGGCTGATTAACTGTGGCCCTGGGTCACTTGTTCATCCCATCATTCTCTGTGGGGTTCCATATGGATCCTCCATGGTATGTTTGGGGTGGCTCATCTCTTGTCTGGATGTCAGCTATCAGCCTGCGGTTTGTTGGTAGGGTTGGAAGAGCCACAGGTCTCTCACTGCATTCTGAAAGATACAAACAGAATCTCCATCGGAGAGTTAGGTTAACTGAGATACACATTTCTGAATTAGCTAGATTCTATTTTTATAGCCTCTCTGTCAATCACTCACATAGTGCATCTCTCATTGGGGTCCCAAGAGTCCGGCTCCCAGTGCATATCGCCCTAAATCCCCAGTTCCAGTTAAGGGTTCCCCCTCACTAAGTGGAATATTTGGCTGAATTTAAAAGCTGTTGATTGCCTCCCCCAGGCTTTGGCTCCTCCATTGCACAAGTGCTCTTTTCTGGTTCACTGTTTTCTCCCAGTAGGAGGTGTGTTCAGCCTACTCATGGCAGCAGACTGTGTTTCATGCCAATGGTCTGTTTGCTCCAGCTGTCATTGACCAGCTTCCCCTGGCAGCTTGTGCAGTGCCTTCCAGCACTGCACTGATTACCATCTGGGGGCTGGTTACCATTCCAGACCTCAAAGGGTCTCTCGGTGCTGATCGATGGCTTTCTGTGGTTTCTTCAGCAACAGGGTTTTGCCTCAGGCCTGTGGTGGGCATTCAAGAGCCTTGACAGGATCCTGTCTTGTTTTTGCAATCTCATGGGTCACTTTGGTCAACAGCTCAGTGAGGGAAGGAACTGGTGACTGGAAAGAAGCAACAAGAAAAGAAAACTACAGACCCATATTCCTGATGAACTTGGATGCAAAAATTCTAAACAAAGTCCTAGAAAATCGAATACAAAGCCACATCAAGACTATAATTCACCCTGACCAAGTCGGCTTCATACCAGGGATGCAGGGATGGTTCAACATACACAAGTAGATAAATATTATTCACCACATTAATAGACTCAAAACACAAAAACCACATGGTCATCTCAATAGATGCTGAGAAGGCTTTTGACAAAATCAAACACCACTTCATGTCCAAAACCCTGGAAAGAATAGACATAGACAGCCTATACCTCAACACGATAAAGACAATATACAGTTCTCCTAAAGCACAAATCATTCTCAATGGGGAATGACTCAAGGAATTCCCTCTTAATTCAGGAACAAGACAGGGGTGCCCACTCTCACTACTGCTCTTTAACGTAGTGGTTGAAGTTCTAGCCCAAGCAATAAGACAGGAGAGTAGCATAAAAGGGATACAAATCAGAAAAGAAGAAATTAAACTATCCCTCTTTGCAGATGACATACTCGTATATATATCAGACCTAAAAAGCAGTATCAGTAAACTCCTGAAGGTGATCAAAACCTTTAGCAGAGTGGCAGGATACAAAATTAACACACAGAAATCAGTAGCCTTTCTATATACAGAAGACAAACATTTGGAAAAAGACATCAGAGAAACTGTCCCGCTTTCTATAACCTCAAAGAAAATCAAATACCTTGGAATATCACTAAGCAAGGTGGTGAAAGAATTATATAAGGAAAATATTGAAACACTCAAGAGGGAAATAGAGGAGGATGTGACAAGATGGAAAGACATTCCATGCTCATGGATAGGGAGAATCAATATAGTAAAAATGGCAATCCTGCCAAAAGCGATCTACAGATTCAAGGCCATGCCCATAAAAATCCCAACTTCCTTCTTCACAGACATAGAAAAAAAAATCTCAAAATTTATTTGGAAGGGTAAAAGTCCTTGAATACCCAAAACTATTCTGAGCAAAAAAAAAAAAAAAACTTACGGAGGAGGTATCACCATATCTGACTTTAAAACATACTACAAAGCCATGGTAACTGAAACAGCATGGTATTGGCAGAAAAACAGACAGTCTGACCAGTGGAATAGAATTGAAGACCCAGCCTTTAATGCAAGTAACTTCAGCTACTTGGTCTTCAACAGGGGTGCCAACAATGTATGCTGGGCCAAAGATAGCATCTTCAACAAATGGTGCTGGACAAACACATGCAAAAAATGAAAATAGATCCACTCCTTTCACCATGCACTAAAATCAACTCCAAATGGATCAGAGACCTCAATATGAACCATACAACACTAAACACCCTGGAAGAAAAAGGAGGAACCCTACATGAGATAGGAGTAGGGAGTAAGTTCCTGAGGAAATCTCCAGTAGCTCAGGAAGTGCAACATTCACTTAACCAATGGGACCAGACCAGGGTCAAAAGATTCTGTACAGACAAAAATACTGTACTCAGAGCCAATAGACCCCCTTCAAACTGGGAGATGATTTTTGCCAGATACAACTCAGACAGAGGCCTAATTTCCAGGACCTACAGAGAACTCACAAAAAATTAATAACAAGCACTCAAATAGCCCCCTCAAAAAATGGGGCACTGATCTCAATAGAGACTTTACAGAGGAAGAAACCCATATGGCCTTTATGCACCTGAGAAAGTGCTCAGCATCCTTAAGCATCAGGGAAATGCAAATAAATACCACAATGGGATTCCACCTTACTCCAGTCAGAATGGCAATCATAAAAAATACCCCAACAACAATAATTGCTGGCGAGGATGCGGGGAAAAGTGGTATAGCTGGGTCATATGGTAGATCTATTTTTAGCTGACTCAGAACTTCCATGCTGATTTCCATAATGGCTGTATCTTTCTTCTCTGATGTGAGCTGCTCTGCTCTGTTATATCTTCCTACCATGATGGACTGATACCTTTGAATCTGTGAACTGAAACACCCCTTTAAATCATATATCATTTTATCAGGATTTTATTATAATGACAGAAAGTCTTACACACCATTCTTGATTTTGTTTCTCATTGTGCTTTGTAACAGGATTGATGCCTGGAATGGTTTGCTCATAAAATGGGGAAAGAGTCATGTACTTCTGTTTATACCTAGCTCGGTGTAATTCTCCTAGAGAACCTGTGAAATGATTGTTTTGGCATACAGAAATGTAGACAGTATGTGGGTATTTGGAAGAACAAACCAAAGTAGAGGCATGGAAGAATTTTGAAGCAAAGAAAATTATGCAAAAATGCAAAGCATGGGCTCTATCTTTCTCGTTTCCTGCTTCAGGGTTATCTAAAAGTGACAGAGTTCCCTTGATGGGAGAGGCCATGTGAGAACAACAGATGGATGACCAGAAATTGAGATTAAGGCATCATAGAGAGGGAAGTGTTTCTCCTTTGGTGCTAGTTCTTCCGGGCGTGCCTTGGCTTGTACTGGAGATTACTTACCAAGTATGGCCTCCGTATCATTCCAATCAAGTCGATTGGCCTCAGGTGCTTGAAGGTGGAGCTGCAAGCAGGTGAGCTGGTGAGGGCAGCTGCTGCAGGAGGAGCGGGGGCTACTTTCATAGTTGGATGGAGAAGCATGGTCAAGCTTCCTCTGTTACTGTTACCATGAACAGCCTCGTCCTGCCTGAGGTACTGCTGAGGTCACATGGACCTCGGAAACAGTGGTTCTGCTTTCTTCCCCTGCTCATTAGCCCTCATATCAAAAAATAGAGCTACAGATGGAGGCTGTTTGCTGCAGTACTGTGTCTGGGGGAAGGTCAGGCTGTGGATGTTCTTCCTGCCAGGAAACATGTCACCTGGTGATATTTTCGTATCTGTTATCACTAGTTCCAATCCGATGGGGAGCAATTAGTAGGATTGATGTGCTAAGCCTCCTTTCCATTTCCCTTCAGTCTCCATTTTGGGCTTATCTAACTTTTCAGGAGGCTGCCCCCCTATAGGCCTGCTTCTTGGGCAGACTCACAGGGAACTTTTTTTTTTTTTTTTTTGGCTCTTTGACATGAAGTAGAGAGTTGGATGGCTTCCTGCATGTGCTCTGGCTTGCATTTTACATTTCCTCATTCCTCCATTAGGCTGAGACACTGAGAAAGAAATGGCTATTTCTAGTCCATTGATTTGGGAGAATTGGATTGGACCTATTTTGGTAGGGCCCAGTCTGTGTCTCATATCAAGACCATCCACCCATCACTTTTGTCACAGTGGGTTCCTCCAAGCAAAAGGCAATGGTAGTCTTTGGACTACATAATTTTGATTTTGTAAGTTTCCTAGGTGAGTGCTTTTGGGAAGTTAATGCTTCTAATTCAGTATCCTCTTTGTGGAATAAAGAATGAATGAATAGATGATTGTATGTATTATGCATATGTATATACTATCTATTTTTCTGTACATGAATATATATATATACATATATGGATACGTATATGTATCCATCCATGAGTCTATCTCTCCATCTGTTTATCTATCTAAAGTTTTGATTTTAATTTTGGTATGGTTTCCTGTCCTTAGGTGGCAGTTTGGATCACGTGTCCTCCATAAATTCATGTTGTTAGAATGCTTGGCCTCCAGCTTGTGGAAGTTTGGGAGATGGAGCCTTTTTGAAGACTTAATCCCTGCTAGAGCTCAGCTCACTCTTGTGCTGTTTTCTGCCATCTTCTGGAGTCAGGGGGGTGATGTCCAGTTTGTTGGTTTGATTCAGGTGTCCCCCATAAATTTATGTATTATGAATGCTCGCTCTCCAGTGGCTGGCAATTTTGGAATTAAAACCTTGTTGGACGTGTGTTCTTGTGGTTGGCTTATGGGTGTTATAGTCAGCTTGCCAGTGTTTGGAACACTCTCCTGTTGCTATTGTCCATCTGATATTGGCCAGGAGGTGATGTCCAGCCTCTGCTCATGACATCATTTTCTCTATCATAATGGAGTTTCCTCTTGAGTCTATAAGCCAAAATGAAACCTTTCCTCCACAAGCTGCTTTTTTTGGTTCTTTGTGCCAGCAAATGAGAAGCTATGACAGACAGCCTCTGTTCTACCATCCTTTTCTGACAAAATGAAGCCTCCCCTTGAGACTGTAATCCAAAGTAAAACCTTTCCTCCCATCAGCTGCTTTTGGTAGAGTGTTTTGTCTCAGCAACATGAAGGTAACTACAATAGAAAATTTGCACCAGAGGAGTGGGGTCTTTGGTGCTAGAACCCTGACTCTGTGGCTTTTGGTCTTTTGGAACTGATTTGTGAAAAATGTGAAAGGATTTTGAAACTTTGGAATAAGAGCCTCCTTGAAGTGCTGTAAGCCAAACTTAATGAACCTTCTGGTCAGAGTTGAAAGACCTAAATGCAAATAAAATCCTGTGGACTGTGAGGCTTGGCTTATGTGGGAGAATAGAGTTTTGATCAGACTGGGCAAGAGGCAGTTTGTGTGAGAGTCTAGCAATGTTCTTCCCATGTCCTAGGAACTTGAGAAGGGTTGAGTTGGAAAGAAATGGGTTAGAATGAGCAGAAGGATAGAGCACATAAAGACAGGAAAATTTGGGGCCTGAGACTACTGCCCAGTTCAGTTATAATTGTTTGAAAGTTTATCGCTATTGAGGATTGGGCTAACTGTTCTGTATTGGGACTGTAGGAGGAATGCTGACTCTTGAACAGAAGATTGCTAAAGGTGTTTTCGTTCTCTTCAAAGTTGGGATTGTTCCCACTTGGACTACAAATTTGGTAACCCACCTGAAACTATGGAAGTATTAAGAGTGCAGGAAAGATAGGGAAATTGGATTTTCAATTTTTTTAGATGACCTCTGGGTGATGTGAAACAGGATTGTTATAGTTCCTGCAATGGAGACCTGGAAGGCCATGACATGGATGAAACATGGGTTGCAATGGAGACCTGTTGTGGTCAGCTTTCTTGCTGCTGCATGGAGAAGAAGTTGACCAAAGCTGCTTGTGGAGGAATGGGTTTATTTGGGATTACAGACTCGAGGGGAAGCTGCATTATGGCAGGGAAAACGAAGTCATGAGCACCAGCACCTCCAGCCAGCGCACTTCAGCTAGCAAACAGCAGGAACTCCAGATTTGAGCTCTGACTGCTTTTTGCATATGTATAGCTGGAATTTTACACCCACCCCAGAATCACCTTATGGCTGGAGCCCAGGATCTGGCCTAGGTGACACCTCCTCTAGCCAGAAGGCTGGAGAAAACCTTTAATACACTTTTGAATCTATTGAGGGACATTCAATCAAACTACCACACTGCAGAAGATAGCACTGGGCATTAGCAAAGACAGATCAAACCAATACAAGATTTAAAACAGATAGGGCAAACATAAAACTCTAACCCCAAATCTGATTATTCTAACCAGTTACAAGTCTTCTGGAGTTCCAATTATGCCTCTCTAGCTTGGCTACTCACAGACTGGGAAAACTTCATGGGGTGCTGGAGGCTGTCCTTGGCAGCCATCCCATAGTCCTGGCATTTCACTGGGTCTCCACTGCAACCCACAGTTCATCCTTATAGCTCCATTAGCTCTCCAAAGAAGCAATTCAATACACCTGCTTCACACTGCCAATGGCCATTTTGAAAAACAACATTGGGATGCAAATTTATTGACCCTCTCTTCCTGCATTTTTATACTCCATAGTACCAGATGGGCCACCAGCATGTTAATCCAGGGGGGAACAAAGCCAATTTTTAAAAGCAGGAAAACTTTAACATTCAGGCCCCCTACTTCAAACGAGTCTGCGTTCTTCCTGCTGTCCCAATGAAGAACACCTGGCTCAGTTGCAATGTTCATTCTTTCTGCGCCATCTCCATCTTCTCCCACCAGTCCGTTTCCACACAAAGCAACCCTGAGCACGTTTTCCGACACAGGCAAGCAGAAAGCAGTAAGCTTCTCATGCGAACTTCTTCTGGCAAAGTCCTGACAAAGTTTTTTCTCGCCCTCATAAGCCAAACCTCACAGCTCATAGTCCTTACTGCATTCAGGTCTTTCCAATCCTGACTGGAATGATCCATCAAGCTGTACTTACAGCACTGCAAGGCTTCTCTTAGGCCAAGGTTTCAAATCCTTCCATATTCCTCCTGCAAATTAGTTCCAAATAGGCCAAGAATCACAGAATTGGGGTCCTAGCAGCTTTAATAGATCCCACCATCAGTTACTAAAACTGTTGTATTTAGGTTACTCGTTGCTTCGTGGAAAAGAACCTGACCAAAGCTGCTTGTGGAGGAATGGGTGTATTTTGGCTTAAGGACTTGAGGGGAAGCTCCATCATGGCAGGGAAAATGACGGCATGAGCAGGGGGGGTGGACATCACCTCCACAACAGCACTGCAAACAGTTTCAGGAAGGTGTGCCAAACACTGGCAAGGGGATGCCAGCTATAATACCCTTAAAGCCACCCCCAACAACACAGTCAAAGCTGACCTGGAATTTACTATGTCGTCTCAGGCTGGCCTCAAATACACAGCAAAACTCTTACCTCTGCCTCTTGGGATTAAAAGTTTGTACCACCACGCCCAGCGTCAATACTGTGTTTTGAGAAACATATGGTATCATGATTATATAGAAAATGTCCAGGATGGATATTGGCTTTCCTACTCACTAGTGTTTTTCCTGTGGACAAAAGACTGAGCCTCCACCAGCCTAGCAATATTTGTCTCAATTGACCAATAATAATCTCACTCTGTGCTACAGACTCTGTATTTTTCAGAAAGCAATGAGAACCAGGGACAACCAAACTCCACCAAAGGGACCTGATTTGATGGGGAGCATCCAAGCAGCAGACGATCCATTTAAAGCCCTAATGCAACCAACCTCTAAGGAAGTGGGATGACCAACAGAAGAGCTATTCCCACAACAGGGCAGATAACCTAGGGAAGGATAATGGAGAGAGGTACCAAGGGTGCCCAAAATTATCCAAAATACAAATTTAGAGACTCTTAGAAACCTACTAACTATGCAAAATTTAAACTCACCCATTACTAGTCAGGGAAATTTGCAGAAGAGGGGGCGGAAAGAATGTAAGAGTCATGGGGGGAGAATAATCAATGCATAAGAGGGAATGTCATCATGGATTCAATGGCTTTATCTAAGAACCTATGATACTGAGCATATTGTTGTGTTAATATATATAATTTTAAGCCAATAAAAATGTTAGAAAAAAGACTGAGCCTCTCATTAGTTCAGTTTTCTCACTGATAAGAGGAAGAGGATAATAATGGCTAATTCTTAGTGTTAGGAGTTTTGTGAATACCTAAAATATTTAAGAACAATGTTACAATTGTAGAGAAGGATGAGGAATGTGACGTAACTTTTACTCTCAAGGAAATTATTTTTTGGTATATAACCCTTTTTACTATATGGAAAATATCTTACAAGTTTACTTTCAAAGAGTATTGTATATGATGGCTTTCCCATTCCTTAATTCTCTTTCTGTTCTCCATTTTTCCTGGTCATTCCTCAGAAGCTCCTCTTATATATGACATCTCTGTTCTACCTATTTCTTTTTAAAAATTTCTTTATTATGAATAGGTTTATACATTGTATGCGCAAATCTTGGAAATGTGTCCCCATTTCCCTCCTCTGTCCCCTACCCACTGGGGTACTTCCTCGGTGGGCATTTCTTGACTTGCTGGGCTCTTCCATACAGCCATATGTTCAGCAATCTTGTGACAACTGTCTATATTGTATATCAGTGGACTCTGCTTTCTCCAAATATCACTGACCAATTTCCCCTGGCAGCTCATGCAACACCTTCCAATGCTACACATGCTACCATCTGGGAGCTGGTTACCACTCTGGATCTAGCTGGATCTGTTGGTGTTGATTTCTTCAGCAATAGGGTCATACCTTAGGGCTGAGACAGGTATTCAAGAGCTTTGACAGATGTCTGTCACAATTTGGGGACATTGTGGGTCTCCTTGATCAACAGCTCAGTTGATCAAGGAAGGAACCAGTAACTGGGACAGGGAGCTACAGACCTGAGCAATTATTCTTGAGGTTAGGCTTCCTCCCATTCTGTTCATTACCCCTCATACCAGGTGGTGCCCTCAGCTTCCTCAGTATCTTTCTGTATAAAAGCTAGGGTTTTATGGTGTCAATTCATTATTAGTTTTGTTTACTATATGAGCCCCCCACCCTCCCATTTCCCCCACCCTTCCATTCTCTCCACCCTCCCAGATCATTCTTAGAGACGACACACAAGAGCAGAAATCCAAGTGCCACATATTTTCCCTCATATGTGGTTCCTAACCATGTTAAACTGGAACATTAAGAAAACCCATCAGTGAACAAAGAGTTTGTTCTACCTATTTCTGTCAAGAGAAGGAAGTCTGACAAAGCTTGTTTTTTATCATAAATAAATCCATATACATCCAATGTACACATTTACTTATATATAAATAATATTTATAATTTGCTTATAAATAAATAATAAAATCAACATGAATAATTCTGATGTTAGAAACTGACTTTTCCCTTCATAGACAAAAGGTAGAAATTGAAAGACCTTGCTCATTTCCTGGCCTGCCTGCCTACACTGCCCTATTTAGAAAAAAAAACAAACAACAAAAAAACAGATTAGGCTCTTTCTGAGCTGGTTGCACTCCCCAGCCCAGACCCCTGTGGAGACTTCCTAGAAACTAAGTAGGCTTTCCCAGGTCCAGGGCAATACTCTCCCCAGGCCCATTTAAGTTTCTAGGTACAACATAGGCCCTTGCACACACAGATTAGAGATCAGGCCCCATTGGCACTGTCTTTGCATACAGGCTTGCCTGAAGGGCATCATGAAGAGGAACAGCTCAGGAGGCCCATCCCCAGCTGGTCACTCCCCAGCCCAGACCCTGAGTAGGCTGCCCAGAAACCAGGTGGGCATTCCTCCCTTGCCCACTCAGTCACACAGGTGCCACTGAGGCCCACACACTCATGGACTGGGGATCAGACCTCTTTGGTTCTGTGAAAACTCCTTGGTCTACCTGCCAGCACCTGCCCTGAGTAGGAATGAACTGCTAGGTCCTCTTTGCGCTGGTAGCACTGGTCACATTTCACAGGGTGCCCAGCCCAGACACCAGGATGCACTGCTAGCCACACCCACTTCGTTCAAGGCTTAGCTGGCCATTCAGCACAGGCTCCTCAGCAAGACCAAAGGATTATCTACAGATGAGCAACCTCCGATGCAAAACAAATAATAAGAAACCAAGGCAAGTCCCAATGTGAAAGCCTCCAATGAAAACTGTTTAGAGGAAACTTTTGGCAAAAAATTCCAAAATTCAATTATGTTAAGCACATTCAACAAACTTAATGAAGCCACAAACAAATGGCTGAGTGAAATGGAACTGAAACAACAAAAAGAACTCTGTTTAGAGTTCTAATGAATGTCTGCTGAACAGCTGATTAAAATGGAAAAGAATCAACAACAACAAAAACTCAATGAACCGTAAAATGAACTCAACATAATAAAACATAGGGATGAATTCCAAGGGACAATATGAAAGTCAAATCAATAAACGAAATGAAATTTAATAAAGAAATGGAAATACTGAGGAAAAAATCCTAATGAAAAACAAAAATAAAATAATTCATTTAAAAGGCTCTTGAGGAAGCCTCACCAACAGAGTAGATCATGTGGAGGACAGACTATATGAGGGCTTGAGAACAAGACACCAGACGTGTTTCCTCATCCAGAAAATGGGGATAGTCACAACAATTGTTATACAGAATTGTTTAAAAAATAATACATATAAAGACCTCATTAAGTACCTTGCACTTGGCAATGGTAATGATGATTTTGTTTAATCTCTGCATCTTTGTCCATAATGAGGCCTGTCATTCAGTTTGGAGGCAGGTTATGGGAAGTTAGGACTCTTGTGCCTTGTGGCTGCCCTGGAGTCTATCCTGGGTCTCTCTATGGGACAGTTCCAGCTGCAGCTGGATTGCTGGGCACATTCCAGTGCAGAGGACTCTTCTGGGCTTTGGTCAGCAACATCTCTGGCTTCTAGAAGCCATTTGAACTTGCCCAGCCAAGACTATCAGGCATGTTTGTAGACCCTGGCAGGGGTGTGCAGTTCTCCTCCAACTAGGAATGGATGTGAGAGTTAGGCTCATGTAAGGTACTGGTTTTGCTGCTCTGCACAGACCAAGCTGAAGTCAGCAGAAATTCTCTTTGCTATGCAGAAAACTATGCCCAGCAAACTCCCGGATTTGAAATTGTTCTCAGCAGCTGCGGTCTTGATTTCCCCAAGGTGACTTATACAGTGCAGTCTGCAGGAGTCAGTCAGTTATCTTTCTATTCTGACAAGGCCCCTGGTGTGCTTAGGGAGGTACATCTTTGACGCATCAAAGCATGCCCACGAGCAATTGCATTTCTGCATTGTGCTTGCCAAAGCATGACCAGTTTAACACTTTGATCCAAGGCTTGTTGTGCTCTGACCAGCGTCAGAAGCTCTGAACCTTGGACCGAGTGGTGAAATTGATTTTATATTCCATTTGCCACAGGCCTGCCTGCTTGTGTACTATTCATCTTTTCATTTTCTAGGCCCACCCCCATTGACAGCAATTACCTAATCTTTTAAAGGCATTTTCTATGGTGACAATGTTTTCTGGAGCAGACCTGGGCAATGCAACTGTTTCACAGCAGCATTCCCTTGAAACACCCAAAGGGAGACTCTCAATAAGCTGAGCTAGATATTTTGAAGGGGTGGGAAGGATTATAAAAGCCAAAGCCTATGAAGGATCAGGAAAGAACAGCATGCAAGGCCAAAATTTACAATTAAAAGGACTGAGGAAAGCTTTTCCAAAATAGAAGACCCAAAAGCACATCCCAAATGTGGGAAGTGGAGACATACCCTCAGATATGGGAAATGAGAGAGGGCGAAGGAACTGCACAGCCACTGTAGCATAGCTGTGTGGATCACACATTTGATAAGCACCAGCCATGTCCTGGACACTGTGCTCTGTATCTTCAAAACAAATATGTGATTCAGGCTCCACCATCTGGAAATGGGTGCTGAGAGCAATTGAGTTATCCGCTCAGTCACACAGCTGGAATGTGGAAGGACCTGAAGTGGAAGAGTAACAAGTCTGGTTTGTCTGATATCAGAGGTTGGGATATGGATCACTGAAGTTGATGTCACTCTCTGAGCAGTGCACATCTCAAAATGGGGCCTGGGTGTTGTGCCAGTATTTAAAGTACAGGGAAATATAGATTAGAAATTTATTTTAATTATCCTTCCAGGGGTGGAAGCAAGGAAGAAGAGGAAGAAAGATCATAACTACCTAAGCTTTGTGAGAAACTGCTGGTTTAAAAAGCTCCTAAGGAAGATAGGATCCTGAATCCTTGGGCCATGTCCATTGTCTGGGAAGAGGGTGTGCTAGTTTGGTGGGCAGCTATTACACAGTACCATTGCATGGTCTAGAGACCAGATATTCATTATCTCTCAACTCCAGAGGTTGGAGTCCAGATGAAGGTGTCAGCAGGGATCATGAGTGAGAATGGGACTCTGCATCTCCAGTTACTAAGCATTTGCTGACTTGGAGCAACATCACTGTGATCTCTGTTTCAGTGTCTTCACATGCTGGCCTCCCCGTGTGCTCTAGGTCCATCTGTGTATCAGTTCCCACAGATACTAGTCATAGTGGTAATCATTTGCAGAACCCTATTTCCAGTTTTTTGTACTTGTTAAGACTGCTCTTTGACCTCAAATGTAATCCATTTAAAAAAAGATTCCATTAGCTGCTAAGAAAATTGTTTTCCACAGAGTTTAAATATAATGTGTATATGTATTTATAAAAGGGTGTATAAGGAAGATGTTTAAAGCGATGAGGAAAACAAGAGATGACAGGGGATTTACATATATACATATACATGCACACACACACACATATATAAGTATATGTACATATCTATAGATTTATCTATAGCTATGGGAATTAGAACTGCAACTATTTCGAGAAAAACCAGGGACTTCAAGGGGGAAGGACAATGAGAACTGTGAATACAAATTATAATGCAAAGCTACATAGGTATGAAATTCATAGTGGAACCCATTTCTTTACATGCTAACTAAAAAGTAAATGCGACAAAAGAAAACCCTATTTTAAAGTAATGTCACATTCATGGGTACTAGGGCATCTATATCACAGGTACTAGGGCATTTGTATTTTTGTAGAGCACATTATTAAATGTGGGTGTCACTTACTTTCTTATGCTGCCATAGACTTGACCAGAAGCAGTTTATGAAGGAAAAGGGTTTAATTTGGCTTACAGTTTTAGGGTACAGAGTCCATCCTGGAGGGTTAAGAATGGCAGGATCAGAAAGACTGTGTCATGTTGATAGGGAGGAAGAAGATGGAGGAAGAGAAGAAGGAAATGGAGAAGGAGGGGGAAGGAGAAGACTAAGAAGAGTGTTATGCAGGGCCTGCTATAACACATCAAGCTCCACCCCTTAAAGGTACACTTTCTCCAGCAAGACTCCACCTCCTAAAGGTACCAGTACTTCCAGAAAAGTTTCACTAGCTAAGGATTAAGAATTCAAACACAGGGACTTCTGGGGAAGATGGCTGACTAGCAGACATGCCATAAACCTCGGGAAATTAGGGCCAGGGTCTTCAGCTGGGATCCAGCTCATGGACACAAGCTGCGGCCACGCGCTGAATTCCAGGCACCTCTGAGCACAGGATCTGCACGACTGAAAGCCGGCAGCGTGGAAAAGAGCTCGCAGGAGGCAATGTCTCAAAGGCATTCCGACAACCACCTCAAGTGGAGTTGAAATGGGCAGACCTCAATGCAAGAATATGACACCAGCTGAGGAAACTGCACCAAATGACAACAACAACACTAAAGAGCGAGAGCAGAAGCAGGACCTGGATGACATGACACTAAACCACGATCATACTGGCACAGGTCCTAAGGAGAACTTAATGTTCGTCATGCAAGAAAAGATGGACCAACATATTGAATGGGTACAAGGTCAGCTCATTAGCTTTGCCACCAGGCTTAATATATTAGAGGAGAACCAAATGGACGTCAGAAGAGACATATCAGACAAAGCCAGCTAAAGCTAAAGACAAGCCAACAAATTGAAGGTATCAAAAATCAGCTCTCTAAATTAACCAAAGACATCTACAAATATAAGAATGACTGTCAGGAAGAAGTAATTAAATCAAACCTTGATATGAAATAACATCTCAACAGGATGATAGAAGCAACCCAGAAAGAAGTTGCAGAAAACAAAAACCACATTGAAATAATAAGAACATCCCTAGAATTTCTTACCAAAAGGATCAATCACTGGGAAACAGAACCTCAGACATGGAAGACAGAACAGAGGAGAATTCAAGGGAAATCAGAACCTTGACAAAATTCAAAAGAGTAAGTGAACAAGACTCAAGGGTAATATGGGATACCATAAAAAGACCTAATCTCAGGATCATGGGGATCCCAGAAGGAGAAGAAAACCAAATGAGGGGCATAGAAAATATTTTCAACAGAATTATTCAAGAAAACTTTCCATACTTGGGAAGAGATAGTCCTGTATAACCAAAAGAGATACGGAGGACCCCAAACAAGTTGGATCAAAGGAGGAATACCCCAAGACATATCTTAGTTACAATGCCAAACATTGAGGATAAAGAGAGAGTCCTTAGAGCAACGAGATAAAGGAAACTCATCTATAAAGGAAAACCCATCAGAATCACGTCAGACTTCTCCATAGAAACATTAAAAGCCAGGAGAGCTTGGAACAAAGCGATTCTAGGCCTAAAGAAGAATGGATTCCAACCAAGACTACTCTACCCAGCAAAGTTATCCATCATAATTGATGGAGCAATTAAAGTATTCATGAGACTAATCAGCTTTACAATTACTTGAGCACAAAACCAAACCTTCAAAAGATACTTCATGAGACATCCCTTGCAGACAAAACAAATAACCAACCCCAGGAAAGGAACAGAGAACAAACATGATAACACAATAGAGATAGAAGCAACAGCTCAGATACCAACCTTCATATTCTCTACAACATGGCAAACCTCAGAGTTATAACTTTGAATGTAAATGGACTCAACTCTCTGATAAAAAGACACAGGATAGCAGGTTGGATCAGGAAAATGGACCCTTCCATCTGTTGCCTTCAAGAAACACACCTTCTCGCTAAAGACAGTAACCTACTGAGAATAAAAGGGTGGAAAACAATCTTCCAGGCATGTGGGAAAAATAAAAAAGCAGGTGTGGCTACTCTAATATCTGACAAAATAGACTTTAAGCCAACAG